>JASDQU010106514.1:13890-83795 GCA_032191745.1 Picea mariana | reverse complement strand
GAAAGTGAGTGGGGTAGAGAGATATTATAGGGGAAACAATGGGGGAGAGAGAGGGGGGCGAGAGGGACACAAGGAGATAGGGTAAAAGAGAGAGAGGGGGGGAGAGTGAGGTTATATGGAAAGAGAGGAATATAGAAGGAGGGAGGGAGTGAGAGGGGGGAAGAGGGGGCCAGAGAGAGAGAGAGAGAGAGAGAGAGAGAGAGAATTATTTTTGTTAACAAGAATGCGCACACGTTTTAGGAATGTGCACACGCTTTAGGAACACGTGTGCATTCCTAAAGCGCACATGCTATTTGAATTTCAAATTTTTTCGGGCAGGAGTCACAACTCTAACATACTTTTTTTTTTATTTGGTTGCCTCGAATTTAGGTTCGGGATAAAAAACTAGTGGTTCAGTGTGTAAATACATAAAAACCTCCATTTTTATGAATTTGTCTCCATATCTCGGTCATTGATGTTATTTTTCTATAGGCTACAAAATTCAATTATTACGAAACTACAACGAGTTGGTTGTGTATATTCCAAATATAAATTTAAAAATATTAATAATGATAATGTTTATTATTTTTAATCTATTTTTGTCTTGACATATATCAAAATCCTAGAATACATACCTCTCTTATTTTTTTTATAATTTTTTCTTGGCTTAACCATTTCTCAAATGAGTTATATAAAATAGTAGAGGAGACCTACATATGATCTAAGAATATATATATATATATATATATATTTTTATAAATTTCCAAAAAATAAACGGCACAAGAAAAACAATATTTTGTTGGAAAAATAAGATACCGGTGTTAGAAAAAATCAAATTTGACCTAGTTATCGACAATGCCTATGAATAAAATTTGTATATTCGGAAAGATAATTCAATTTGGTACGTTTCATATTCGTACACCATATTCAAATTCCTTGTAAAGGTAGCCTGAATAATCCCTCCAAGTTAACATATTGTTTTTTTTTCAAGTTTGCATTGTCACTAATGCATTATGAAAGACTATCATTAGCTTACACTCACCCAATAGAAAGTACTTTCATAATTCATTTATTTAATAGTGCGTTGTTATTGATTGTTTTTTGCAAATGTTCATATTTGTCATTTGGAGGAAATAGTTGTCCATCAATTGTGACTTCAATTACAAGAGAATGCTTATAAACATCTATATGCAAACAAGTATGTAATATTATTCAAATGGTTTTGTAAAATTGAAACTACTTCTTTTCTTTCACATTGGATTATAGACCTGTAATCGATCATGCTACTATTAAAAAGGACCGCAACTGCTCTTAGAAATACAATTGCACTTGCACATTAGAATAGACATCCATCTAGATTTTATCTTAGCTCTAATGGAAAGTCTTTGTACGGGGTGAAATTCATTTAGTTAATAGAATTAGGGCCCATATATATATGGAGTATTTCTTCTTCACGTAGACGTGGAAAAATTCTTCCATCAACAAATATCTACTGTGGTGTAAAGGAAAACTAGATTTTGATGAACTAAACAAGACCAAGTATTTGAGGACGATAAGATGTTAACTCCTTTAATTCTCGTATAAATATCTTTAATTTGTGCATTTTGAGTACATGGATTGAAAAACAAAAAAGACAAAAACTCATGAACAGTTTGCAGTAAAGACTAGATATAAAAATGTGCACATAACATAATCAACATGCTAACATCTTCAAAAAAAATAAATCGAAGAGAGATGATCATTCTCAGCATTTCTGCACAGGAATGATGCCATACATGCTGACTAGGATTACAACTATGTTAAATGTTTTAAGAGAAAGGCCCATTAAAGCTTAGTCCCAGGTTCAATTCACATGAAAAATTTATCAAATAGTTCATACTAATGCAAATAACTGAGGAGTAATGCCCCTTGAGAAAATAGCTCCAGCAGCAGCAAATTCATTGCTCTACCATATGGAAACCAATACAGGATATAAAAATAAGTAGATTTCTAGAAGGATTGAAGCTACAATCATTATTATCATAAATCATTAACAAATGAATGTATATCATCCTTCGTCCTATCTCTGTCCTTATTTCGAGCCCTCATTTTTTATTTTTCAGAAATTGCAGTAACCATGGGTTCATGGTCACTTTTTCATTTTACTACAACTCAAGAATAACACTGGAACGTGTCCTGTAAATAACGTTCACACTTGTCAAGAACCACTTCCACTTCCTTTCTGGTTTAACTCTGCCTTTGCCCTTTCAAAGCTTCAGTTCGACATGGATAGTATTTATTGACCCACCATGCCATGTAGTGACTAACTGATAAACTACTCAAAATAAGCATATTGTGGTTGATAAGTTAACTCAGGTACGAGTGTCTTAATACTATTCCCCCAGCAATTAGCCACCGCCCCCATAATTAGGCGCCACCGAAACACATACCACCCCCTTTTATTTATTCCTGGAAAATATTGGAAAGGGGAGAGAATTGCATGATTTAGGCGAGGGATGAAAAGCTTGAAAAAAATCCACCAGCAAAGTAAAACACACAAGCAGAGTCGTACTTCGCTAATTGGGGTATTACATAAGGCCGCTCGCTTTATATTATGACGTCCTTTTCTCTTTTGGGGGAAGAATACTACTTATGGAGTAAAAGGTATGATCAGGCCCTTTATGATTTTGGGTTCTAGGATCTACTTTGTTACATAAGGACGGCAACGCCCATCCTCATTTATAGTTAGGTAAGATTCAAATTTCTCATAAGTTTGACTTAAACCACAAGAGTAGAGCAGGGTAGGGACTCCCTCCCCATGCCTGTAGTAACCACTGCTTTTGACTAGTACTTGTTAGTTGCACGTACATATTATGAATATTCAGATTTCTTCATCAACCAGCTAGAAGTTTGAGGCAGTATGCTACACCTACTAGTTCCCCTCAAGATCATGATTACCCCTACGCTACTTTGTTGTCAATCAATATCGAAGTGAACCTATAGGAAAGCGCTTTCTAACAAATTGGAAAGGTAGAACCTGCATTAGAGTCCCTTAAGGAAGGGACATGGTTCTATACAACTCCGCTGGTTTAAACTGCTATTCAAAAATAATATTTGATACACTTGGGATGCAATCACCATCAAATATTGTTATTTGGTTCCCTCCATTTGTTGGAGGCATGAGCCAATAGAGAATTAATTTATAAAATAATCGTCTAAAATATAAAAAACAAGATAGCATAGTCACATTGAGCTGGACATAAATCTATGTGTTAAAACTTTGAGGGTGTGCTAAGGAAACATGGAGAGGGTAGGGAAAGGTCAGACAAGGTATTGATATTGATAGATATTTTTATTGCTTAGAGATAAAGATTACAACAATCGGGCTTACAAAGCTTGTCCATTTGGTCTTTAGGGAAACTTGTCAAATGCCCCTTAGGTCTATGAAAGTATATATTTTCTTCAACATAACTACTATATTTCAAGAACTACTGCATTACATGAACCACCACCGTTCACTTGTTTTGTTTGTTGTCAAAATTCCAACAATCACTACCTTGACAACAATTTACCGAATACCTTGCACAAGCTCACAATCTCCACCCTCACAACAATTTACTTCATAGTTTTCTGAATGCTCATTCATCAGCTTGTCCCACCCTAACAAACATTAGGCTACTTGAGACATTTTACAATGAAGTTCTTAAGTCTTTAAATAGGCTTCACCACATATAATGGCATAGGTTTCCCAATAAATGTTATCTTATCTACTGTATGATAGAGTTAAGATAAACCCAACATTCCCCCTTGAAACTTGACATGGGATGTTCACCTATGCCCTCAAAGTAATTTTATTTACTAGTAAGAACACTCCTTAATGGAGTACTTCTTCCTCAATGTGCTTTTGCCAATGCCTCGCATTAATCCTTGTACTGAATGTGTGAGGTTCTCTTCACCGTGGCTCTAATACCATGTGTTGGAAACGCGAGCCCACAAAGAATCAATTTACAAATAATTGCAAAAAATAAAAATAAAAACATAACATAATCACATTCAAAAAGACACAAATTTATGTGGTAAAATCCTCATAGTGTGCGAAGGAAACATCCATGATTACAACAATTTTCTTAAAAATCTTGTTAACATAACTGCAATGCTATGCAAATATATATTACCTTCAACATAACTACCATTGTTACATGAACTACCATTGGTTCAATCATTGCCACCTTTATATGAACCACCATGGTTTATGTGTTTTTTTTGTCACAATTCCAACAATCTTCACCTTAACAACAATTTCTCTAGTACCTTTCTGAATCCCACAATTTCCACCTTGACAATAACTTACTTAATACCTTGCCTAATGCCCATCCATCACCTTATCCAAATAAACCAAACACCAAAATGCTTAAGTCATTTTACAATAGAATTCTCAACCCTGAAATAATCTTCATCACATATAATTTACCATAAATAAAAATCAGGATTTGCAAAATACCATAAACCAATAATAAATCCATTAATAATGATATAAAATTGATCATATTTACTATGTGACCATATCAAAATTAACCCCAATACCTATGTGATACTAATTAAAAACCATTCTTACATTATATGGATACATATCAACTTTCCCTGGGAACGTATAACAAAAACATAGCACGGAGATGGGAGAAGTTAAAAGATAAACTTGTTTTAACTAAATTTATGATTGTATAAATCATTGTTTGTTAGGAACATAGAAAAAAAACTTAGTACGGAGATGGCAGAAGTCAAAAGATAAATTTGTTTTAATTAAATTTATGATTTTATAAATAAATTTTTTAATTATTTTTTAATAATAGATTTTGAGTATTGGAATATTTATGAAATGTTATAATTAAGAGGGTTTTATACACTTGTTTGATGTCTAGTTTGATTATAACCTTAAAAATGGATTATTATTATTATTATCTAGTATTTTGATTTTGATTTCCACTCAATATCTATAATATATTAATTAGATATAATATAATATTTTGGTTTTGGTTTTATTTTTATTTCTCAAATATAGTAAAATGGATTGGCATTTATACCAAAAAAATTCTTAACATAAGAGTGAATTTTATCACTTATATGTTTTATGGTGGGAAAAAGTGATATACATAATTTGAACTAGTTTAGTAAAGTAAAGTAATAGTGTGTCATAAATTTTATTTAAATGATAATAACTTATATAATTTATTATTAGTAATAGTAGGAAGGAAAAATTATTTTATCATAAACATATGTGTTAGCATTATTTTGTTATATGTTTTTGAATTTTTTTATTGTTTTTGAATGTACTTGTAACCATAATAGAGAAGAATAATATGTATGTATATTGGGGTGTTATGGAGAATGGAAGTAAAAAAAAATTAATGAAAGAAAAAAAATAAAATGTAATTGAATATAAGATAGTTATAAAAATTAGGTGTTTTTAAGTAACTATGTAGATGATGCATTTGCAATTGTTGACTTGTGTGAAAATCAAATATGAGAAGAATGAAAGTAGAGGAAATTTGGATGTTGCAATGTACAAAAGATGTACATAAAAATGAGGATTAGGTTGATCTACATGATAATGTAGATACTACCAAGTGAAATTTTTTAACCTATAACAATTACTTTGAATAAGGAGATTCATATATTTTCTAAAACAACCTAGAATCATTTCAACTTTAGATTTATCATATGCCAAGAGCTTTATTTATATTAAATATAATTAAGAAAAGGTTTACACCTGCATAAATCATCTAGAATGTACAAAGGAGATAGAGAAAAATGAAGACTATGAACAATTCTTTTAAACAAGAATATTCAAATATTTTCTAAATCAACTTAGAATGAAACAAGGAGAGAGATAAAATACCGTGTGATATAAACTTCATTTTAACTAAAAGTAATGGAGAAATGATTTACACCTTTAGAAATCATACCTCTTCTCTCGACTCTCAATAAATATGAAATTAATATGTATCTAGACTAGTTCCAAATTATATTTACGACTTTAAAACTATAATTTCAATAAAAAAAAAATTATACAAAACAAAACAAAAAATTTATTGTATATCATCCCAAAAAATTTAATCATTCATATTGTAGACATAATGCAACTAAGTTCAAGAAAACATGATCAAGAGAGTAAATAATAACCTTTAATTCACATTGATTCTTACAATGTCAATTCATATAATCATTCATAATGTGGACGTAGTGCAATTAAGGTCAAGAAAACATGATCAAGAGAGTAAATAATAACTTTTAATTTACATTGGTTCTTACAATGTCAATATCTATTAATTTTTATTTGTTAGTTTGTTAATTAATAATAATATATTATTGAAAGACATATTTTTCAAACTCCTTAAATTTTGTATTAGAAATTATACGAGGGAATATTTTTTTATACTTTAGCTTCCCTCTACATATATTCCATAGTTCTATATTGTTTTATTTGTCTCTGAACTCTTTTGTATTTGGTATTCAATATCTTTTGTTTGTCCCTTTGTTATAGACTCATCTCTTTTCAATATATGTCATTCAATGTTGTTTTCGTTTTTGTTAAGTTTGTTCATATTGATTCTCTCTTTTCTTCTAACATATTTTCAAATTGTTGTTTTTTATTCTTCAAGTTCAACATTGTTAGTATTCTTATTATGTGTAGATATAATTTTTTTTTTTTTAAATTTTATTAGTAATGTATACTTTATCACACACCAAAAAAAACACTAAATCCAATGCATTGTAAGAAGGAACACAATCATTCTTTACAAAAATCAATGCATTTTATATTAAATTTCACTAAAACCAATGCTATCACATACAAGAAAACACTAAATCCAATATACTATAAGAAGGAACACCATCATTCCTTACAAAAATCAATGCATCTTATATTAAGTTTCACTAAAACCAATGCAGCTAAAGAAGAAACTAAAAAACTTATACTTAAATTGATACAATATAAGAATGCTCATAAAAAAATGATGTCAAAACCAACTTAAAGTAAAAAGTAATATAAGAATGTTATTCTTTAATCATAATATTTATTTCCAACATTATAAGTAAGAAAAATAGTTAAATTCAAATGAAAATAATTTAAAAAATAGTAATTAAATTTAAATGTAAATAATTAAGTGTAAACATTCTTTTAAATTTATCTACATTTGACATATATATATTATTAGTATTTGAAAAAAATTACCTACTTCCAATAAAATGGATATATGAAAATAAATAACAATAATAATATATACTTATAAATGAGTCGAATAGTTGAAATGATGCTCATTTCATTAATAAAAATTACATAGTATATTTTATATACAAATAACAAATTTTAGTTGGGATAAATGTAATGCCATACCATATATATAGTGACATTAACCCAAAAATTCTTAGAGGCAGATATTTTAGAGTACACGTAGCAACATCGGTCACTTTTAACATAGTAAATATCAAATATTAAGTATGGTCATCTCTTTAATTTGGGGAGGGTGATTCTCCCTTAAAAACGCTATGAATTCATTTGCGAGAGTGGAGGATGATTCTCCCTTAAAAACGCTAAGAATAGCAATGGACTAAGGCGTTTACAGAATAATAGTTCACATTAACATGTAATAATTTTTTATATTATTTTTTTTTTAAATAATAGTTTTGTTTTGTATAATTTTGATTATATTATTAATTTAGTTTAGCTAGAGTGGTTTTTGTTGAGTAGTGTTTTTTTTACTTAGGTTTAATTTTTCTACCCTCTTTTAGATTTGAACTTGTGATCTTTTAAAAAAAATATACATGTTTATAATTATTAGACAAATATACTTTTTCATGTAGATTTCCTCTAATGTAATTATAAACTTTATATCATTCTATATAAATCTAAACTTACATTATATATTTTTCATGTAAATTTAAGATTAATTAACATGCAATATAATTTGAGTGAATATAGCATTAATAATACACATAAATTACATTATTCTTTAATAAATCCATAAATTAATAGTTTTATATCAATCTTATATAAAACTACATATAATAAAATTATATATATATATATATAGATATTATACAAATTAATATCGTAGCAATAAATTTAATGCACTTTTGAACGAAATAATAATTCCCTGCAGTTTTTATCTTCTTTTAAGAGAATAATCTATTGAGTTACTTTTGGTGATGTGAACCATAATATTTCTCTATGGTTTTGAGCTTTAGGGTCTCTCGGTGAGGGGATTTTTTGGGGGTTTTCAGAATGCTCTTTGTAATTTTGAATAATTTTTACTTTTTGCTTCTTTCACCCATTGAGCACTTGGGCACATGTTCGTAAATTAGTTCTTGCTTCTTCAAACTGATGAGCACACACTTTAAATCATAGTCACTTTTTAATTTGGTTCAATTTTAGTTTAAAATATATTAACATGTGAAAATTAAAGAGATGATAATAGTGAATATCATTATTATCAATTAAAAAATTTATTTTCCATTTTTAAAGTGAATCCAAAATAATAATTGTTATTTTTTCATCTCCTTTTCAATATGAGCACTCCACCACCTATTCCAAAACTCAACTTGTTAGAGGGAGCCCCCCCAAAATCACCCTAGAGATCCTTTACGATTATATGGAATCATTAGAAAAAATGAGAGAAGAGAGAGATGCCCAAATCCAAACAAAGTTAGAATCATTAAAAAAAAGGAGTGAAGAAAGAGACACAAAAATACAAATAGAGCTAGAGGTAATGCTTGATAAAAAAAATTAGACTCTTCAAATATACCATTCAAACTCAAATAGAGGATAGATTCTTAGGGTTCAAGAATCAATTAAAAACAATAAAGGATAGGATTCAAGAAATGAAAAAACATAAACAATCAACCCAAGAAGGAAACTGAAGAAAATCACAACTTGAGAGATATGATTAAAGAGCTAGAAGAAAACCTAACCAACAATTTGACCCTCACTAATATGGAAAACAAATTGGATATCAAACCCATCAAAGAGGAAATGAATAAAGATAGGTCTATTCGTATCAAAGTAAGTTGTAATGACCATAAATATATCATACTCAATAAATATCCAAGCTTAAAAGGGTCACGAATATTTATAAATGAAAGCCTCATTCCCTAAGACCACGCTAAATTAGGAAGGAAGTTAAAAAGGTAAAAGAAGCTAGGAAAGAATGAAAATGAGAAATAATTAGAAATCCAAAAGCTATTGTTAGGGATAGAGACCAGAAGGATAATAATAAATAGGAATTTGGGACACTCGAGAACATTTTTTGAAACTTTTCCATGGTGCAAAGGTCCTATGATAAGTTGGATCCCCAGTGATATTGGTATTATTTGTCTAGTTGAAACTTGGGATCATGAAGACTCTAAGGTCCCTAACATAGAGGGATTTGTCTTGTAGTAGGGATGAAACAAAAAGTCCCACTGCAGAGGGATATGAGGCATAGTTTGTTATATTAAAAAAACAATTATCCTCTCATTCGAATTCATAAGATGGACTGTCACAATCAATACATTTGGACATAAATTTTACACACCAATGCATAAAAAAAACAATCTAGATAGAAATTGAAAAATGAAGGTAAGAATTTAATGCTAGGGCTGTAACTAAACAAGCTACTCTTTTAAGAATTGATTCCAACCATAATCATTTATGTATAAACGAGGAACATCTTTTATATAATAGCTACAAAAGAAGCTCTGAATATCTAATTGAGAATTTGTTTGGTATTGAGTTGGTCAAGCTGTGAAGGTATCAAGACCTAATAATTTTCAATGGAGTAATGAAGTGGTGGTGTCAATCTCCCCTCCTCTCCTTTGGGGCTGACTCGACCTCCCGGTCTAAGATCGTTCAAGTCATCGAACTAAATGGTTCTTTGAGCTCCTGATGGAACCAATTTAACTTGAAACATGCCCTTTGTTTTCTTAGCGCAGGTTGTGTGGAACCCACTGACCCTCTGCTCTGTTCTCTTCAACTCTTAATGCCAACGGACACTAGCTCCCTGTGATATAATTCTCCTTGATGTGACCATGGACTATGACTGTGGGCCAACTCCCTTTCACGCCCCTGTGCTTCAGAACTTTCACGAACTGCTTGATCCCCTTTTTCCCAATTCCCGAATAAACGAATTCTACGGGACCAAATCTACGGTCCACATTCTCCTTGAGATCGACGGTTGAGATCAAATCGCGAGTTCAGAATTCATGAATCTTCTCATTTCTCAACTCTAATTTTCCTAATTGGCGAATAAGCGAAATGTCGATCCAACTCCACGTGTCCCCCCTCAATGGACGACCAAGATTACTTCGGCTCTCAGCTCTTCAGGTATCCTCCTCTTAACTTTTCTTCGAAGGGTTACTCCTCCAGATATATGCCATGTACCCTTCCAGATCCAACGACCTAGATTCACTTGCTCTTCACGAAGATCCTTGTTTCCTCTCAGCAAACCTCTTGAAGTTCTTTCTTTTGAACCTTTCCATCTTCTGCCACATGTCTCCTCCGATGATGGATTGATTCACTGTCTTCGGGACTTCGACAATTCCTCGACTCCTTTGCACCCTTAGCACAAATTTCTCTTTCTAGACTTAGGCTATTCTCGAACTCTTTCTACACTCCTTGCAGAGTTTTGTGCAGACTCTTCTGTGACTTTGCTCGGTCTGAAAAACTTCAAGGTTCACTACTCCTCTGTGAACTTTCTCTTTCCCTCCTCGAAGTTTACCTCTCTTCCTCCTAAGCTTGTAATATGGACTTACAGTCTCGTTGGCACATTCCTTGCGTCCGACTAATATTTTCGATGGATTCTCCCTCAGACTATCTGAACATCTTAAAGAATTTCCTTTCCTTTGTCGATGCACTCTTGCAAAGCCTTCTTTCTTCAGAATGTTCAACAATTATGGGATTCTCTTAAAGATTCCAACACTTCCAACTGTGTTTTCGTTATGCATGCTCACACTAACTTGATGCCCTCTTGGCAGAGTGTTTCAAAGTATTTAGTAACTCTAGACTGTATCCTCCCTTACATAGTCATTCCTTCCAAGGTACTTAACCACCTTGAAATTTCCTCTCAAGTCTATGAATTAACCTGGTGTGCCCTCCTGACAGCTTCTCTTCTGACTACACTGAGTTCAGACACACACTCCTTGCACCGGCTCATGGTCTTTCCTTTCTCTGTCGTGCACTCCTTACATTTAGCCTAGAGAACCGGACTTAACTCAACACACTCATAGATAGAAAACTGTATCTCTATCCCTGCAGATGATTTCTAACATTCATCTACAATTCAAATGCATGTAAACAACATTCATATCACAACATCCGTTACACATAAATTGGAAACATGAAAAACTTTCATTTTCTATTAATGGCGGAATGCCAAATTACAATAGTGGAGTCTGAGCTACAACTGAGTCTCAACTCTTTGTGTTTCTCTCATGGCTATCTCTATCTTCGCTAACCCCTACAACCCTTACAATCCAACCTCTACTTTGCAACAATACAAAGATTTATACAAGAGGGGCTCAACGAGCTTCCCTCGTAAGCTAAGCTAGTGTTGTCAAATCACCATTCAAAATGCCTGTCTAATGGGCAAATTACAATGATGGAAATCTGCTCCAAATCGGATGCAGATCCCTCCTGCCATCAACAACTTAATGACAACCTTAACTCCATCTTGTGCAAAGGCACAACTTGGCTCTTCCAGCTTGTCATCATTAATGCCTGAATCACGCTTTTGATTCTCGAGGAAAAATAAGAGGGCGACACCTCTCCCTTCCTTGAATGCGTACCATGCGTGCTAATTGACCGGTGCATGCTAGGGTGGAGCGATGCTCCTGCATCAAGTGGCCAAACTTCAACCAAATGACTTGTATTCATGAGCTAAGTAGTAGTATAGTAGACAATGTAATTTTTTTTTATAAAATGTTTTATCAATATAAATAAACATGTTTAATAAATGTTGATAATTTAGATGTATAAGCAATTTTAGAAAAAATAAAGCATGAACACATTTTATACAATCTAATTATATAATAATAATAATAATCTAATTTTAAGATAACGGTAAACTCACACTAAATTGGTGTATAAGATTTTCTTGTTTATGAAATAAGGGATTCATTTCAATTAGTTATAACTATTTAACTGCTAAAGTCTATAGAGTTATACATACCCTACAGCTCTGCATTCGAAATTGTAACTTCTTAAAAGGAAACACATATTCTTAACCATTGAACTCATTAAAACTGTATCTGAATTTCATCTATAATGCCTAGTCACAAATTCTTGATAAATAGAACTAGCTGAAATGACCGGCAATACACCTCTTTGTAAACCTCACCTCAGAATACTGAGATCAACAATGGAAATTAGTTATAGCTATCTACGAGACTCGAAACAGTAGCTAAGGAAGAAACCGGCGCTGCAGCAACTTCAGTCAGGAAAAACAACTGAGACAGTGTTAAAGAGTGTCCATACGTTCACAGGTGGATTGGAAAAATAATTGGCATTTCTTCTATCCATATAGACCAAGCCGGAAATCTGAACCATCCATCCAACGTTGGACAACGTTCAAGGGAATCGAATCCGGAAATCTTAATGATACGACGAACACTGGACAACGATCACGGGAATCTAGTCCGAAAAAATATGAATTTGACACTTAAAGAATCTCATAAAACGGAGATTATCTTGAACAAATGCCTCGGAAGTACATATTTGTTGTCTTGTCTTGTGAAAATTACGTTGTCTAATCCGCTTCCAGTAATCATTATCGAGAGATTTCCTAACATCCAACCATTAACGAAAAAATATGATAAAAAGGAGGAGGTTAGTTCCTGAAAATTTTAGGCCTGTATAAATCATCAAGTGGGATCCATGGAGAATGCTCAGCACATATGGATTTGTCTTCTCAGCCTGTTCCATACCCACGGGTTTAAGTGGACCTTGTGGCCTAGTACCATGACCGACCTGCACGTTTGATACGGTTGTGCTTCACATCGAAGAGTTTAATTGGTAAGGACAATTGTACAGACGTACATTAAAGATTCCCTTCATGTTATCGGCACCATCTTCGTTACCAAATGATGGTATTGTCCGCACCATCCTCGTAGGGCAAGCATTATCCACCGTGCATTAAGCAAATGATTTCTTAGTAGTGCAGCTAGATATGTACCCAAGTACTTGGTATATCTCATATGCATGCATGCCATGATATTTTGGCGTAATTCTAGGGTTCCTATCAGTAAATTCGCCAAGCTATCATCCACCATGTTATCCAGTCCATCTAGCATTTAAAATTTTAAAGAGGCAATCTTGAAATTTGAATTTAAACATAGTATAGAGGCGGGCTTTATTTGAAATTGAATGGAAGGAACGCGGTTTGAGAGGATCAGAGAGGGCTCGTCAAGTCCATGGCAGTGTTGGCAGTGTTTGTGGATGTTGTGATGGGATTTAAAATTCATCGAATGCTAGCTTAAAATTCATCCACTCAGTTATGATGGCGAAATACCTCCACATATCTATCTATTGTCGAAACAACGCTGGGAGCAAAAGTTGGTGTTTAATATTATTTTTTACTTGAGAAAAGGTATACAAAAGGGTTAAATTTACAATATTCAATTTCCTATAGCGTGGCGCTCAGTGCTCATAATTGAGCAAGAAATAAGTCATTAGAAGGCTATTGGATAGGGGAATCCATATATCCACTTATAAATTAGTTTTGAGTAAAAAAATTCTAGGAATCAAAAGAAAGGTTTTTGGTAGGCTTGAAAGAAACTATTGAGTAAAATGGGAAAATGGTGGTTGAGCTTGTAATAGGGAATTGATAATTAATAGAGAAACACTCAAGAAAGAGAGTGTTGTCGGAACAAACTCCTATAAAGAGGATATTATTCCACAATTGAGCATTATGTGGGTTTGTTATAGATTGATTCCAAGGTCCATAGGAGAAGGAAGCATATCAACCTTGTATAGTTTGTTGATGTATCAAAGAGATGCAAAAGGAAAGTGAAAGAATGTAGAGTAGGTGATGCAAGCCTTAAAATGGTCTAAGAAAGAGCATGGGAATATTATTATTCATATGTTATAGAGTTTGAGTGACTTGCAAGGGAAAACAAAAAGGTATTCTCACATGAGACATGAACCCTACAAGTAATGAGTGTTATAAGCATGCACGGTGATTTGAAAATGGTCTTTTAAAGGCTATGATAAATTTTATGCATGAGTTGATTTACCATTTAGGAATTAAGAGAAGATGCTTAATGAAATAATGGTGCATCCATACAAGAAGGAAAAAAAGAAAATCATAACACCAAGGTTGATAACGGAGTTTGGCACAGGTTTGCATACATCTCCGAGACTTTGTCTCTGTGGGGAAGGCTTCTTATTAATCTTCAATACTTAAAGAATACAAAAACATGGCTTACATAACAATTACTAAAACCACCTTTTAGATCTGCAACTTCTAGATATAAACATAAATCACCATTGGTTGGAACATGAAATTTTGATACTTTTGAGTATGAAGTCGATTATGCTTGGCTCGACATCTTGGGATCTCGAAGCACTATTTTGTTTGACTACTTAGATGCAAAAACAAAATCCATATTCAGACTCCTCTCGAAATTCTGCAACTTATTAGTATAAAGTCGACCTTCTTCTAAACAGTCACTCGGTGCCTCCCCTCAGCACGAATCTCAATGTTGTGCCCTATCAGATCTCTACAGTCTGTATAGTATCAATTTGCGTGCCAACAACTTTACTTTTCTCGATTGTTGTGCCCCATTAAATAAGCTAGTCTTCACCAAATTTAGTGATAGTTAGCGAGATTTAGTGACAATTATCCATATTTAGCTCAATTCCACCAGATTTAGAGGATCTCCGCCATATTTGGTGGAACTTCCATATTTGGAGGAATCCATGAGATTTGGCCTTCCATAATGTGCCATGTGTCAACTCCTCATTGGGCCACATGTCCCTTCTCCATTGGCCCGAGCCACATCACTGTTGCACAGTGATCTGCCACATGTCATCGATACGACCACATCAACCTTCCTAGTGAGCTGCCACATGTCATTTGTACTACCACCTTAGCCTTCCACGTCATCGTCCGTACGATGCCACATCATCATCCGTACGGTTCCATGTCATCTTCCATACAGTGCCATGTCATCATCCATATAGTGCCACGTCAACTTCCGTATAGTGCCACGCCAGTGTCCGTATAGCCACATGTCACTTTTGTACAGTACTACATGTCAGTTTCGTACTTGTCCAACTCAGCACTGAAAATTTCAAATTTGACTGCCACATGTCAGCCTCTGGTGCTTCCATGTGTCATGCTGACATCATCCGTTGAATTTGATCATTGACTTTTGGCCATTGACTTTGACCTGTTGAGTTTGAATTTTTTACTTGTTTGACCTGAACTTCAGATCGTGATAACTTCTGCATACAATGCCCATTTTTGAAAAAAAATATATGGTCGAAATTTGCATGATGATCCCGACGTGATGGATTTAGTTTCGTCTGATTATGACAACTTTGATTTTTAGGTCTTTATGGATCCATTTGGATCACTCGTCCCCACTTAAGACCTTTTGGTTCTCCAAAAGGATATTAACTAGTCATCAAGTGTGGGATAGTCCTCCCCACTTGTCCTTTGTCTTTAAACTCTTTCCTTTGCATCTGTCACATCATAATCAATTGCATAATAACCATGACAAATGAATGCATATTGTTAGCCACTTGAACTCATTCACATCTTACTGAATCCACTACAATCCATGTAGAAAAAATTAGCGGTGATAACATAAAAAATGTAACTGAAATTGAACCAATATGTTTGATGTTCTTGCACAAAATTAACTTATCTTGAAGCAAAGTATGATTGAAATCCCATCCTACAACGATCTCATGTTCATGCTTAAGATCCATTGCTTTACTTGGCACAATTATAGGTGTATTTCTTGCATAAGATGCCTTGTTTAATTGTTCCATTGTTAGAAGAGATTGATTTTATTTTATGTGATGAGCATGTACAACATATTTTGTCCCTTCTTTAGTTAAGTGAGATTGATTTTGTTCCTTGTAGAAGATTTCTTTGTGATCATATAAATAAGGGTTACCTAAGACCATTCCACATGTTTCTAGCAGTACCACATCACATGTTACTTCATCCAGATACTTAGATGTAATTGCAAACTTTATGATACATTGCTTTGTTATGGACAATTTATGATCTTTGCTTATTCAATTAAGTGAGTAAGGTTTGTGATGCATCTTAATGTTTAATACCAATTTCTTAACCACTTCTTCTGAAATTAAGTTAGATTGAGATCCATTATCTATCAATGCATCAATCTTATTATGTTTCATTATGACCCTTATATGAAATAATTTACTTCTAGAATCATAATCATCACTAATTTTACATGTCAAACCAATTGTTATAATCTTAGACTCATCACCTCTATCATACCCCATGTATGTTGACCATGTTGTTGTTGCAAATTTTTGCCTCCCTTTCCTCTTTTTGAACCACTTCGGTCTCTTCTCTAGGTGAAATTTCCAGAAATGGTCATCATCATGCCCTTATTTCTTATAATGCTTGTAAGAGATATTCTCTTCCTTCTCTGTCACTGAATTTGATTTCTTCCCATTCCCTTTTCCTTTTCCATCCTTCTTTGAAGATGATTCCCCTGATACACCAAATCCAGCTTTCCCTACTTCAATATATATTGCTTGAAAAAAAACCTCATCAAGATTAGTAGGTCCAAACATAAATACAATATTATGAATATAAGTACGAAAATCTCCTATAAACTTCATAAGAGTTTCTTGCGTACTCAATGGAACATCTAACATCAAAGCCATCTTACGAAATTCATCTATATATTCCTGCACCGACTGTCCTTTTCTTATCTTAAGACTTTTCCATTCAATTAAATCATTTTCCTTATACCCAAAAGGATAGAACTATTTTCTAAGTGCGGAAATAAAATCATTCCATGATGAAAAAATATTACCAACTTGTTGAGTTCCATGTTGCATTTTACTTTTCCACTAGATGAGAGTTGTGCTTTCAAGATGAAGTGAAGCTAATATAATTTTGATTGTCTCATCTTTGATTTGTTGCACATTACAATATACATCCATCTATCTAACTTAGTTATCAAGTTTCTCAACATTAACTTTTCCACCATTCATAGGAAAAACAAATTTTACATCAATTATAAGTAATGTCACATGAGGCTTATGTTTATGGTAATTTTTTCTTGCAGTAGAAGTTCAACTTCTACTTTAAGAAGAGCAAGGAAATGGAGATGAAGGAAGAGTTTTAGGAGGGTCCTCTCCCTCTTCGCTTTTGTCTTGCCTTGAATATTATCCTTTAACTGATCTCTTCCATTCCAAAATCATCATACAAAACGTTTACCATCTCTGACATGGAAAATAAAGTTCTTTGAAATTCTCTTTCGTTTTGAGAAAGTCCTTCTTTCGATGCCATTTTTTCACTTTGAGATGTCCTCTTTCTTGATCTAATCTCAGGAACTCCTCTATAATCTTGCCTTCACCATGACTTATCTTTTCCCTGGTAATCATGCAAACTCAAACAACCAACTGTTAGCCTCCTGTGACAACATTTGATCCGAAAATGATCTTTTAAATACTATGGTTAAGTTTATGCATGATTTTATTTACCATTTAGGAATTAAGAGAAGAAGCTTAATGAAAGAATGTTTCATCCATATAAGAAGTAAAAACAACAAAACATAACACCAAGTTTGATAACGGAGTTTGACATAAGTTTTTCTACGTCCCTGGGTCTTTTTCTTAGTGGGGAAGGCTTCTTATTACTCTTAAATGATTAAAGAATACAAAAAAAAGGATTTCATAATAGTTCCTGAAACCACCTTTCAAATCTGCAACTTATGGATAGAAACATACATCACCATTCAATGGAAAAGGAGATTTTTATACTTTTGAGTATGAAGTCGACTATGCTTGGCTCGACATCTTGGGATCTGAAACCACTTTTCTATTCTTCTACTCAGATGCAAAAACAAAAGCCATTTTCAGACTCCTCTCGAAATTATGCAACTTTTGAGTATAAATTCGACCTGCTTCTAAAATCTCCCTCGGGGCCTCCCCTCAGCACGAATCCCAATGTTGAGCCTTGTCAGATTTGTACAGTCCATACAATCTCAATGTGTGTGCCAAAAACATAATTTTTCTAGATTTTTGTGTCTATCTAAATAATCCATACTCTGCCAAATTTAGCGATAGTTAGCCATATTTAGCAATAGTTAGCCATATTTAGCAACAATTAGCCATATTTAGCAAGATTCCACCAAATTTAGAGGACCTCTGCCAGATTTGGTGGAACTGCCAAATTTGGAGGAACCTACCAGATTTTGCATTCCATATGGTGCCACGTGTTAGATCCTCATTAGCCCACGTGTCACCTTGGCATTGGCCCTAGCCATGTCATTGTTGCACAATCATCTCCCACGTGTCATCGATACGACCACATCAGCCTACCTAGTGAACTACCACATGTCATCTGTACTCACACCTCAACCTTCCATGTCATCGTCCATATGGTGCCACATCATTTTCCATACAATGCGATGCCAACATAAGTACATAGCCACATCAGTGTCCTTACAGTGCCACGACAGTGTCTGTACAATTCCATGTTGGCCTTTGTATAGTGCCACATCAACATCCGTATAGCCATGTGTCACTTGCGTACAGTGCCATGTGTCACTTTTGTAATGGTCCAACTTAGCCCTGAAAATGTCAAATTTGACTACCACGTGTCAGCCTATCCTACTGCCACATGTTATGATGACATCATCCCTTGACTTTGATCGTTGAGTTTGACATGTTAACTTTGAATTTGACCTTTTTTGCACATTTGACCTGAACTTCAGATCGCGATAACTTTTGCATATGGTTTCCATTTTTGGAAAAAATAATATATGGATGAAATCAACATGAAGAGCCTGACGAGATGGTGCTAGTTTCGGTTGATTCTGAAAACTTTGATTTTTATCTTTTTTTGGATCCATTTGGATCACATGGGGAGTTGAGAAAAACTCCATAGCCTTCAAGGTAGAAATGTAGTGAAGGCTACAATAATGCTAAAAGAAAAGAAGAAAGGATGTCATGAGATGAGGTGTGGCTCGTGAATGAATGGGTCATCTATATGTGCAAGCATGGAATGTAGGAAGAAGGGATTACTATATATGATCTAACAATTTTTTTCTAAAAGTACACAAAGAAAGAAAGTTGCCTATATTATCAGAGTGTGCAGAAAAAGTAGGGTACAAGTGCAAATGGAGGGTGTAGCATTTATATTTGGAGCATATTAGTCTTGAATGGTCAAGTAGTGATTCACACTAAATCACTCAATGAAGTGAAGAGAGATATTTACAATTGAACAAATCCTTTGATGGCAAAGAGTATTAAAAAGATTATATAAATGGAATATTTTATAATCTTGAAATGTCAATCAATGATATTGATATTTCAAGGTCGGTTTGGTCAAGGAAATGGGAAGTGGTTAATTATATTGTAGCGCAAAGGGTACTGACATTCTACAAGAATTCAAGGACAAACATATATAACAATAAATGTAAATAATTAAATAAAGTTGTAATAGATATGCATTGGAGTGCGTGATAGAATTGATGCATCATCCATTCAATAAAAACATAATGCATGTGCATAAAATAGGCATGAAATATCAAATGTTCGGTGCATATTGATGTGCACTTGTGGGTGTGGATGGGCTTGAACATGTTGGTGGAATGAGTATCGATTAAAAATAGTCAATTGAAATGTATATATAAAACAATGATGCTATGATATTTGAATGAAAATAATGATGGTTTGTGTATATGTGGAAAACATGATTATAGCATGATGATACCGTTGCTTATGGTATCCATCCATATGAAGACAAATGAGGATTGTGGGAATGTTGATCAAGAGGTTAGTAGAGGGATCATGTGAGCTTATACAAAGTACCAGTTGATCAGGTAGACTCAAGTAAATTGATGGCAGCTATGCATTTTGGGTTGTTATGGTGTAAGCGAGGGATGTAAGACATAAGGAAGATTGATATTTACTGCTGGAAGAGTGAAACATAATGAAAAGAAATATCATGTGTGGGAATATTTATTTTCATGTATAAACAGATTTGATAAATTAATAATTGAAAATTGTTATGATATGTTAACAATTTGTTTGGATGTGTCGAAATTGAGAAAATTGCAGGGAAATTGTATTAAATATGGTAGGGATATAATCCCATAAGGAGGATTGATATCTACTACTACAAGAGCCATACAACTATGAGCGGGAAAATTATAATTATATTATTTCTCCTCAGTTGAAATTACATTACTCTGGCTCATAGTTGTTTGTCTCATAGTTGATATCTATTGTTGCAAGAGAGAGACAACAAGAGGCAGACTATGCTTGGGAAATTGTGTTTTTCCTTGTAAAAAAAATGAAATTTTATATTTATACGATGATGTCTCATATTGACTCTATGTAGATGATGTATATGGGATGATTTTTATAGGTTGTAGATTGTAATTGGAATCCCAGAATCAAGTTGGCATTCGTTTGTGTGACAACACCTTGGCAAATGATGGATCGACTGTGGAATTGTATAACAATGAAAGAGATGCATGATCCTAGAGGGTGAGTATAAAAAAAGAACCAAGTTTTGAAGACTGAAGAGTGAACTCTAGAGTTATTTTCAATATTTAAGAACCAAGTTTTCAAGAATGAATATTGAACTCGAGTCTAAGCTTCACTACAAAATAGCTAGGTTTTTAGGCTTGAAGAGTGAACTCTAGTGTGAGTTGCATTGTCGAAGAACCAGGCTGTCAGGCATGAGGAGTGAAATCTAGTGTGAGTTGCGCTATCAAAGAACTAGGTTGTCAGGCCTGAAGAGTGAACTCATGTGTGAGTTTCATTGTAGCTGAAAGGTTGCTACTAATTATTTCTTGGTATTTCTTTCTAGCGATGAGTTCCTTGAGGTCCTTGTAGTGAGATTCATAGTTACCTATGCTAGAGAGACCCTGATAAATGAGTGGTGTAGCATGATGGACTAAGAACGATGAGTGGGGTGATTTCCTTGGGTCAACCCTAATAAATGAATGGTTCATTTCTTGGGTTAGATCTTGATAAATAAATGGTACATTCCTTGGGTTGGGTAGGTTGAAAGAAAAAGAGATGGAGGAAATCATGATAGTTTTAGGAGAATGTGAGTGGCTTGTGTATATGTTTTGGGTCAAGATGCCTTTGTAACTATGTTTTGGGGTTGGAGTACCTATGTATTTATGATTGTTTGGGGTTGGAGCACTTATCTTTTGTGGTATTGGGGTTATTATTCATGGATATTAATCCAACAAAATTCCTGAACTATTATTATTAATTGGTAAACCTTCTATTTGTTGTTCAGTGTTCCTAAATCCACTCATTAAAATATTTTAAATTGGTGGGTGTAAGGACTCACATCCCATAGTTATTGGAGAGCATTCTAATGATAAAAAATATATTTGGGAAGAGTGTACGTCAAGTTAACTAAGCAAATAAAGAGAGGAAATTTGTATGGCCAAGGGGGATACTTTTGGATAGCCACGCTTTTGGCATAGCGAGTAGTTTTACATGCAATTTTTGGGCAGCAAAGGGAGAGATGGGGGATGGAAATAACACCATCTATGGCATACTTGAAGGTCGACATTTTCTGGCTAAATTATATGATGAGGAAGACGCATGTGTTCTTGTAAATCATCTTGTAATCATATAGTATGATTTTGCGTTGAAGAAATGTCTCAAGATCCTTGTGAAGACTATTGTGAGAATTCCTTGGGAAGCATATAGGTCCTTGAAGTTCCCATATAAGATATTCTTGTTCAATCAAGTGTACTAGGGGCATGCATTAATAAATGATACATCTTGAGGGACTAGGAGCAGTTAAGGGGGTACATTCCTTCGGTAGTGCAGTGTGTCGGGGAAAAGAGAGAGTTGGATTATTGGAACTATTATGGGAGTAGAACCTAGTTTTGTGACTGTTGTGTGTGGAGAGTGGAAAACCAAAGGGTTTGATCTTCTTGTGAATGCATAGCTTTATCTTAGGGGTGGCATGTTGTTGAGAGAAAACGTACAATAGAACCTATGGTTGGGAGGTTCATCCTTCATATGCATCTAGATGGTTAACTACTAACAGATAAGTGTTTATGTTATGTTCTCATGTTATTCCACTATGTAAATGGTTGTATGAACGTTGTGTGTTTGTTTTTTTCTTGAAAATTTGGATTCATTTTTAATATATGATGTTGAATTGCTAGATATGATATAATTATAAGTTTCCTATAAACTGGTGATCCTTGGATTTTCCAACATTTATATTTCTTGACCAATAACATTTGAGCCCTGGAAAAAAGTGTAACAACTTCAGGTATTTCGTTGCAAAGAAATGGGTTCATTTCTTTAGGTTGTGGAGGATGACAGGGAAGAGAGTTGCTAAACTAGGATTATTGTGTGTTTGGGAATGATGTCAGAGATTGTTAGTTGGTTGTGTGTGTTAAAGTCAACCTAGGACCTGTCCTTATGGATTCATATCCCTAGCTCTGGGGTGGTGTAAAATCCCTTGTTTTAATCCGTGAAAATTATAATCTAATTGTATAAATGTGAATTAGGTTGTTGATTTGATGTGTTGGGCCAAAGATCCCATATTGATTTAATGTGGCCACGGGTCAAATTGTATAATATATGCATTAGATAAGTATTACAAATAATGGTTGGTTGTGATACGAAATGGATGAAGAACGATGGGGTGCTACAATTCCACAAGAGAGAGTGGTCCAAGGGGGAATTATTCATGGGTATTTATCGAACCCATGTTCATGAATTATTAGTATTATTGGGTAAACCTTCTATCTGTTGTTGAGTGCTCCTAAAGCCAATCATTAAAATTTTGCAAGAGGTTGGGTGTAAGGAGTCGCATCCCATAGTTATTTTAGAGCATAGGCATGAGTACAATCAACTTTAGGAATAGTGTAAGTCAACTCAAGAAAACAAACAAAGAGAGGAAATACATATGGTCAAGGGGAAAAATTTTGGACAATAACATTTTTGGCATATAGAGTAGTTTTACATGTGTATTTTGGGAATAAATGGGAGAGATGAGGTCTGTAAAGAGCACCAGTAATGGAATACTTGAAGAAAACCTTTTTTCGATGTATCATATCCTAAGGAAGAGGCTTGTGTGCCTATAAATCAGGTAGTAATCTTGTAGTGTAATTTCTTGTTGAAGAAATGTCTCAAGAGCCTTGTGAAGTCTATTGTGATAACTCCTTCGGAAGTTGAGATGTAGTGTCCCTAATATGGATCCCTTTTTAATTGTACATATAGGATTGTGAGTTGAATTGGTATCAAGTGTAAATGTAATGAACATTAGGTTGGTGATCCAAGGGAAAATCAGGGTAGTGCATGAAATTTTTTTAACAAAGATAGAGTGTGCACATTTTGTTTGTTGAGAGCACCTAGGAAGGTGCTCCCATTTCACCGTGTTGCATGCACATGGGTTAGTGCATGGGAATGAATTTTTATTTTTTTATTCCGTAGAGCCTATGTGATTTGAGGCTAGTGATCTTGGATGCAGATAGGTCAACGCACATATCCATGTAAATATAATTATGAATATTATTATAACATTACATCACTATGTGTTGACTGACTCAGATGGAAAAGATAAGGGGAGGGATAATCAACCAAAAAAGGGAAAAGGGTTAGTGATTCGTAATTCCAGGGAATATTTTACGATATTTGGAGGAAAAGTGTAATGTTAGATATAAATTATTTTATTTTAAGTTCTCGAGGGTAGGGAACTGGTCACTAGGTGGATTAAAGATTCTTTTGGAGATGAAAAGTGTCAAGTGGAAGGCATGCAATATATGTTTCTAGACTTAGTGTATTTTGGGGTAAATTATTGCTTTATTTTATATTGGAGGATCTTGTGAGGAGAAGGGGGTCAGACTATTTGCATAATTTGATTATTATCCTATCTGTCCAAAAACAATTGGAGGATGTTGTGGGGGTGTAACCATAAATATATTGTAAAATAATCGAGTTGAAAAGTCATGAGAAGTCTCTTTGGGTGAGATATTGGTTGTTGTGCAGTGGTTTCCAGGTCTGTGAGCATATTCTCTAGGTGATAATATTCCTAAGAATTGTTCCCTTGTGTGCTGGGAACTGGTCACAGGGCTCAGAGACTTCATGTACAGTTTGTTGCTGGTAACGTGGGAAGGGAACTGGGGAAGTCAAGGGACTAGTAACAAGAAAAGGGGCACACTTCCTTTGGTGTTACAGGTGCATGGGGAATGAGGGATTATGGGCTAGTTTCAATAGTGGGCACTTAGCTATAGGTAATTCTTTTGAGTTCCATATCATAGCTTGTCGCTAGGACCTTTTTTTCCCCGATGGAGTCGATCCTTGAATCAGAGGTGACATGTTGCTGAAAGATTATGAGAAACAATGTTTGTGGCTTGGAGGAACGTCTAAGTGAAGGCCACAGTTGGTAACTTCCATTTAAGATAAGTGTTCTCTATGTGATTTTCCTATTTATTGAGCATATTTGAATATGTTTGACATATGTTAAATTATTTTATGTGTTTCATATGAATAATTGCTATCATTTTTTTAATTGTTGTTTTTTCAATTAAGTACAATGCACTTTGCCTATATTTGTAGTTTTGTATGGTTATGAAAAATGTGGTAGCCTTGCATGTTAATAACCTTGTCGTTCTGGTTATGAGTCATTAAGAAGAATACTGAGTGGCTAAATGCACAAAAGTGTATCCTGTGTTATTCAAAAGCTGGGACTCGGGTGTGTTTGATTAAGGAATTTGATCCAATGCACATTATTAATAGAAGTGGTGCCTGACACTCAGATTGTAGTGTGCCTAGTTGTGCCACATGGACAGTATGATGGTGTGTTCGGTTGATGATTTAATTTCACTTTTTAAGGTTGTTTTAAAAGAGATTGTAGCTTCCTTTTTTACAAGTTGTGTGGAACGGCTTAAGATTGGGATGAACACGTTACTTCAAGCGAAAATGAACATATAATGATAAAATAGATGTTGTGCAGTGTATTTTTAGAGTAACATTGCTCAGAGGTATGACGAGAATGTTACAATTTGGTTGACTTAGAGCATGTGTAAGGTGGTAATGAGACTCAATAGGAAATTGGATACATTACAAGTGGTATCAAAAATCCATCAAAAGATTTTATGAAGTGACATGGCCAGCCTGGGGTGGTTGGGGCTGCTACAGTCTTGTATGAGAACTATTTGTTCAACACTAGAATTGTATGGGCCGGAGACTAACATGAATAGTTGTGTCCTCTAGGAATTGGTAGCATGTAGTGCAAAGCTTCATTGTGCGGAAAACCATTGTTGTGCAGTATAGGGTTATGATGTGCACAAAGACAGTAATGTGCAGGTGTGCACACTAGACTCTATGATGTTAAAATAATCCAATAAATCCAAGTGAAAGGATTATGAAAAGAATGTGCAAAGTTTCCATGTAGTTTTTTCATGTAGCCTTCTAACAAATCTTAATTGCTTGAACATTTTGCATAATTTTTCAGTGAATAGAGTAGGATAGAGTTAGTGTAGAAGGTTAAAAGGATAGAAGATGTGCAAAGGACTTATAATCATGATGATGAATTTTGGAATAGTTATATCGGTTTGGGTTCTGATGATACATAATACAAGGAGGAGTGCATGAACTTGGAAGAAACTGTAAAAGTATTGCAGAAAGATGTCTAGAGTTATAAGGTTGATAATGAAAGGCTTATGAGAGCCAAGGCACAAAAAGATGACTTCAATGTCATATTGATGCAGAGTGTGAAGATAATATAAAATAAAATATATAAGGAGAGAAACGAGTAGATCAATAAGTCATAGGTATCAAGATGAGAAAATAATAGAAGAAAGAAGTGTGGGTAGGCATTCTTTCAGGAAAGTGGGCAGTGGTTTGAGTCCATCTCTAGTCAGAAGAAATAAGAGAAGAACTAGGGTGGACGAGCTACAAGGAGAAATGAACAATATAAATCCACCTACCTTCGATAGTGAGCACAAGAAGGGAGAAGATGTGGAGACTTGGTTACTGTGTATGAGTAATTACATACAACTACATAACTATTCTACACAGGAAGAAGGGAGAATTAGTATATTCTATTAGCTAAAGGGAAATGCATCAATGTGGTGGAATCAATATGTGAAAGTAAAACATGTTGATGAGAATAAAGTGACTTGGAGGGAGTTCAAGAGGTATTTCCAAAGGAAATACTTAACCAAGTAGTACTATGATAGAAAAATGAAGGATTTCTTCGAACTCAAGCATGGGAGCATGATAATTAACGAGTACGAAAGAATATTTTTAGAACTGTTGAATTATGTGTCACTTATTAAGGATGAGTAGGTGAATATTCAAAGATACTTGAGTGGGTTTCCCTCATTTATCAGTGAAAATATATAGTATGACAACCCTAAGACATTGGAAGAGACCATAAGGTGCACTAAGTGTATTTATGGTCAACAAAGGGGAAGACTGAATTTTCAAAAGGATTGGGAAGACAAGATGAAAAGTAAGGTTGAACAGAGGAAGAAGGGAGATAAGCCACCATTTATGAGAAATACTCTGCAAGGAAAAAATAATATTCAAGAGTCCATAATGTCAGAGACAATGAGACAAAAGTGATGGAAACAACCTATGCAGTGTTGGGGTTATGACAGAAATCATATGCACAAAGATTCCCGTAAAAGAATTGATAATGTGGGGATTGTGCACATTGTACAACAAGTTTCTATAGTTCAAGACATGGGCATAAAGTTTCCAAGGATTTATGCAATGCTGGGCAAATTGAATTCCAGTCACACATGGTCGAGGTGGAAGGTAAGATTAATGACCAATCCAATTTTATTTGAATCGCCTTTGGAGATATTCATATTTATCTAGATCCTAAAATGGTGGAAATATTGCATCTATCGAGAAGAAAACTAGAAAAACCTTGGTTGGTGCAATTAGATACAGGAGAAAAATGGGAAATCACTGATATGGTTAAGGCATGTCCATTGGAGGTGAATGGACTGTGCACAAAGGTTGATTTGAATATTATACCTTTGGGCTTGTATGAATTCCTCATTGGTATGGATTGGTTGGATGAGAACCATTCTATCCTAAATTTTTATAATAAGGAATTTAATTTTTTGCATGAACAAGGAAATTTGAGATGCATTGAAGCAATTCTGAGAGTTGTGACTATCAAGAAAATTTCAGAATTGTAGTTGAAGAACAATTACTGAAAAGGGTGTCAAGTATTTGCAGCACGCATGGAAGTGACACTTATGGATAAAGTTCCAAGTGTGGAATATTATGTAATTCTTAAAGAGTATGTGGATGCATTTAAAGAGATACCAGGATTTCCTCTAAAAATAGATATTGACTTCTCTATCAATCTGATGTCGGGAGTAGCACATGTATCTAAGACTCTTTACAGGATGAGTGCACTAGAACTGGACGAGTTGGATATGAAACTTGAAGAACTTCTAAATAAGTGGTATATACACCTATGTGTGTCACCTTGGGGTGCGCTAGTTTTGTTAGTGAAGAAGAAGGATGGTACGCTGAGACTTTATATCAACTTTAGGAAGTTGAGCAAAGAAATAATAAAGAACATGTATCCTTTACCAAGGATAGATGATTTGTTTGATCAACTAAGGGGAACAAGTATATTTTCTAAGATAGATCTTAGATCTAGATATCACCAAGAAAGAATCAAGGAGGAAGACATCAATAAGATTTCCTTCAAAACAAGGTACGGTAACTATGATTTATAGTGGTTCCATTTGTGTTGTCGAATGCACCAGTTGCTTTCATGTATTTGATGAATGGAGTTTTCAAGAATTACTTAGATAAATTTTTGATTGTGTTTTTGGATGACATTCTTATTTAATTGAAGTCTAAGGAAGAGCATGAACAACACTTGAGGATGGTGTTGTAGGTGTTGAGGGAGAATCAACTTTATGCAAAGTTCAGCAAGTGTTCATTTTATCAATGACAAATTCATTATTTGGGTCATAATATTTTAGAAGAAGGAATAGTTGTGGACCCAATGAAGATAAAATCCATTGAAGAATGGCCAACACCAAGAAATTTCGCATAAGTGGGATCCTTTATGAGAATGCCAGGGTAGTACATAAGGTTTATTGAAGGATTATCACAGATTCCACATCCAATCATGGGAATGTTACCATTTGGTTGACTTAGAGCATGTGTAAGGTGGTAATGAGACTCAATAGCAAATTGGGCACATTACAAGTGGTATCAAAAATCTGTCAAAAGATTTTATGGAGTGAGATGGCCAGCCTGGGGTGGTTGGGGATACTACAGTCTTGTATGAGAACTATTTTTTCAACACTATAATTGTATGGGCCAGAGACTAACATGAATAGTTGTGTCCTCTAAGAATTGGTACCGCGTAGCGCAGAGTTTAGTTGTGTGGAAAATCATTTTTGTGCAGTATAGGGCTATGATGCGCACAAAGATAGTGATGTGCAGGTGTGCTCACTAGACTCTATGATGTTAAAGTCATCCAATAAATCCAAGTGAAAGGATTATTAAAAGAATGTGCAAAGTTTCCATGTAGTTTTTGCATGTAACCTTCTAACAAATCTTAATTGCCTAAACATTTTGCAGAATTTTTCAGTGAATAGAGTAGGATAGAGTTAGTGTAGAAGGTTGAAAGGAAGGAAGATGTGCATAGGACTTATAATCATGATAATGAATTTTGGAATCGGTATATCAGTTTGGGTGCCAATGGTACATAATACAAGGACGAGCGCATGAACTTGGCAGAAACTGTAAAAGTATTGCAGAAAGATGTCCAGAGTTATAAGGTTGATAATGAAAGGCTTATGAGAGCCAATGAAAAAAAATATGAATTCAATGTCATATTGATGCAGAGTCTAGAAATAATATAAAATAAAATGGATAAGGAGAGAAATGAGTAGTTCAATAAGTCACAGGTCTCAAGATGAGAAAATAATAGAAGAAATAAGTGTGGGTAAGCATTCTTTCAGGAAAGTGGGCAATGGTTTGAGTCCATATCTAGTCAGAAGGAATAAGAGAAGGACTGGGGTGGACGAGCTACAAGGAGAAATGAATAATATAAAGCCTCCTACCTTCGACAGTGAGCACAAGAAGGAAGAATATGTGGAGACTTGGTTACTGGGTATGAGTAATTACTTCCAACTACATGACTATTCTACACAGAAAGAAGGGAGAATTAGTATATTCTATTAGCTAAAGGGAAAGGCATCAATGTGGTGGGATCAATATGTGAAAGTACAACATGTTGATGAGAATAAAGTGACTTGGAGGGAGTTCAAGAGGCATTTCCAAAGGAAATACTTAACCAAGTAGTACTATGATAGAAAAATGAAGGGTTTCTTCGAACTCAAGCATGGGAGCATGATAATTGACGAGTACGAAAGAATATTTTTAGAACTGTTCAATTATGTGTCACTTATTAAGGATGAGAAGGTGAATATTCAGAGATACTTGAGTGGGTTTCCCTCATTTATCAGTGACAAGATATAGTATGATAACCCTAAGACATTGGAAGAGACCATAAGGTGCACTAAGTGTCTTTATGGTCAGCAAAGGGGAAGATTGACTTTTCAAAAGGATTGGGAAGACAAGATGAAAAGTAAGGTCGAATAGAGGAAGAAGGGAGATAAGCCACCATTTATCAAAAATACTCTGCAAGGAAAAAATAATATTCAAGAGCCCAAAATGTCAGATATAGTGAGACAAAAGTGATGGAAACAACCTATGGAGTGTTGGGGTTCTGGAAGAAATCATATGCACAAAGATTCCCCTCAAAGAAGTGATAATGTGAGGATTGTGCACAGTGTACAAAAAGTTTCTACAGTTCAATACATGGGCATAAATTTTCCAACGATTTATGCAATGCTGGATAATAGGTAGATTGAATTCCAGTCACAGATGGTCGAGGTGGAAGGTGAGATTAATGACCAATCCATTTTTATTTGAATCGACTTATTAGATATTCATATTTATCTAGATCCTAAAATCATGGAAATATTGCATCTATCGAAAAAAGAACTAGGAAAACCTTGGTTGGTGCAATTAGCTACAAGAAAAAAAGGGGAAATCAATGATATGGTTAAGGCATGTCCATTGGAGGTGAATGGACTACACATAAAGGTTGATTTGAATATTATACCTTTGGGCTTGCATTACTTCCTCATTGGTATGGATTGATTGGATGAGAACCATGCTATCCTGAATTTTTATAATAAGGCATTTAATTTTTTGCATGAACAAGGAAATTTGAGATGAGTTGAAGCAATTCTGAGAGTTGTGACTATCAAGAAAATTTCAGAATTGCAATTGAAGAAAAATTACCGAAAAAGGTGTCAAGTATTTGTAGCATGCATGGAAGAGACACCTATGGATAAAGTGCCAAGTGTGGAATATTGTGTAATGCTTAAAGAGTATGTGGATGCATTTAATGAGATATCGAGGTTTCCTCTGAAAATAGATATTGACTTCTCTATCAATTTGATGCCAGAAGTAGCACATGTATCTAAGACTCCTTACAGGATGAGTGCACTAGAACTAAAGGAGTTGGATATGCAACTTGAATAACTTCATAAGACTTTTTATATACACCCAAGTTTGTCACCTTGGGGTGCACTAGTTTTTTTCGTGAAGAAGAAGGATGGTATGTTGAGAATTTATATCAACTCAAGGAAGTTGAACAAAGAAATAATAAAGAACATGTATCCTTTACCAAGGATAGATGATCTGTTTGATCAACTAAGCGACACAAGTATATTTTCTAAGATAGATCTCAGATCTAGATATCACCAAGTAAGAATCAAAGAGGAAGACATCAATAATATTTCCTTCAAAACAATGTACGGTCACCATGATTTTATAGTGTTTCCATTTGTGTTGTTGAATGCACCAATTGCTTTCATGTATTTGATGAATGGAGTTTTCAGGAATTACTTAGATAAAAATTTTATTGTGTTTTTGGATGACATTCTTATTTAATCGAAGTCTGAGGAAGAGCATGAACAACACTTGAGGATGGTGTTGTAGGTGTTGTGGGAGCATCAACTTTATGCAAAGTTCAGCAAGTGTTAATTTTATCAATGACAAATTCATTAATTGGGTCATAATATTTCATAAGAAGGAATAGTTGTGGACCCAACGAAGATAAAATCCATTGAAGAATGGCCAACACCAAGAAATGTCACATAAGTGAGATCCTTTATGAGACTGGCAGGGTAATACATAAGGTTTATTAAAGGATTCTCACAGATTCCACATCCAATCATGAGAATGTTAGCATTTGGTTGACTTAGAGCATGTGTAAGGTGGTAATGAGACTCAATAGGAAATTGGGTACATTGCAAGTGGTATCAAAAATCTATCAAAAGATTTTATGGGGTGACATGGCGAGCCTGGGGTGGTTGGGGATGCTACAGTCTTGTATGAGAACTATTTGTTGAACACTATAATTGTATGGGTCAGAGACTAACATGAATAGTTGTGTCCTCTAAGAATTGGTACCGCGTAGCGCAAAGTTTAGTTGTGCGTAAAACCATTGTTGTGAAGTATAGGCTTATGATGAACACAATGAAAATGGGATCCAAAGCTTCAAGGTTATAATTTAAAAGAGAATGGGATCCTCATGCAAGGACATAGATTCTATGTGCCACATGATCAAGAGTTAAAGATCCTAATTTTGTCAAAGATGCATAAGGTTCCTTATGCTATCCATACAGGTTACCAGAAGACCCTTGTTCTGGTTAGGCATATTTAAAGATGATCCCATTTAAGGAACTTTATCGTAGAAAGTGAAACATCCTTGTAAGTTGGGATAACCCATTAGATCGTGCTGTAGTTTGGCCAGATTTTATTCGGGAAACATAGGATAAGATGGTAAAGATAAGGAAGAATTAAAATCTTCCCAAGAAAAGAAAAAACATTCTCAGATAAACGAAGAAACCATAGAGAATTTGAAGTGGGTGATCACATGTTTTTGAAAGTGATTTCCATGTGAAGTTCCTTGAAGTTTGGAAAGTGTTCTAAATTAGCAGCACACTTTTATGGGCAATTTGAAATCCTTGAAAGGATTGGTATGGTCGCTTATATGCATGCATTAACTACATCCTTATGAATTCATAATGTTTTACATGTGTCATTTATTAAGACTTATGTACTTGATGCTAATCATGTTATTGATTGGAATATGATTCAGGTGGAGCAAGAAGGCAGATTTCAGGTGTGATCAGTTTGCATATTTGATCATAAAGTCAAGCATCTCTGAAATTGAGTCATGAGTTTGTAAAGGTCCAATGGACATGGTATGCTCCTAAGGATGCAACCTGAGAATGTGAGGATGTTATGAGAGTAGAGTATCCTCATCTTTTTTATGATGTCTGAAATTTTGTATGTGCATGTGTATATGTTTCTCTAAGGACAATGCATAAATAAGGGGGAGGGGATTGTAGTGTCACTGATTTGGATCCCTTTGTAATTGTACATGGAGGATGTTGAGACGAATTGGTATCAAGTGTAAGTGTAATGAACATTAGCTTGGTGATACAAAGACACTTGTTTTTGGTGTTGCGCTCATCAAAGTAGTGCACGAAAAAGTGTTAAAAAAGATAGGGTGTGCACATTTTGTGTGTTGCGTGCACCTGAGAAAGTTCACGCATTGCACAATGTTTCACACACTTGGGTTAGTGTTTGGAAATGAATGTTTATGTTTTGAGGCCAAAGAGCCTGTGTGATTTTCGCTTGGTGAGCATAGATGCAGATATCCCAACACGCCTATCCATGTAAATATAATCATGAATATTAATATAATATTACATTGATGCGCACTAAATGAATCAGACGAAAAAGAGATGGGGGGGCATACTCCATCGAGAAAGGGAAAAGGGGGGATGAGATGTAAGTCTTCGGGAACATTTTATGATATTTTCAGAAAAAGTGTAATGTCAGATATATATTATTTTATCTTAATTTCCTGAGGGTATGGAACTAGTCACTAGGTGTCTTAAAGATACTTTTGGGGATGACAAGTGTTAAGTCGAAGGCATGCAATATATATTTCTATCCATAGTGTATTTTGGGGGATTTTTTTTTATATTGCAGGATCTCGTGAGGAGAAGGGTGTTGGATTGAATGGAAAATCTGATTATTACCCTATCTTCCTAGAAAAGCTTGCAAGAAGTTGTGGGGGTGTAACTAGAACTCTATTGTAAAATAACTGGATTGGAAAGTCATGAGAAGTATCCTTGGGTGACAGATTGGTTGTTGTGAAGTGGTTTCTAGGCCCGTGAGCATATTCTCCATGTGATAATATTGCTACGAATTGTTTCCTAGTGTGTTCAACACTAGTCACAGGGCTCATAGACTTCCTATCCAGTATGTTGTTGGTACCCTGGGAAGAGAAGTGGGGAAGTTGAGGGACTAGTAAGTAGAGAAGGGGCACACTTCCTTCGGTGTGACACGTGCATGGGGAATGAGGGACTATGGGCTAGTTGAAGCAGTGGGAACTTAGTACTCGACATTTCTGTCGAGTTTCATATCATAACTTGTCAATAGGACCCTCTTTACCCTGGTGGAGTCGAGCCCTATCTCGAAGGTAAATTGTCACTGAAATATTATGAGAAACAATGTATATGGTTTGGATGAACATCTGAGCCAATGATGCAGTTGGTGAATTTTATTTAAGGTAATTGTTCTCTATGCACTTTTCTTTTTTATTGAGCATATTTGACTATGTTTGACATATGCTAAATTCTTGTATTTGTTGCATATGTGTAATTTTTTTCATTATGTTAATTGTTGTTTGTTCAAGTAAGTAAAATGAACTTAGTCTATATTTTTAGTTGTGCATGGTTATAACAAATGTGGTATATTTTCCTATTAAATTAACCTTGTGGTTTTGGTTATGAGTTGTCAAGAAAAAAAAATTGGCTGAGTGAAGAAGATTGTATCATGTGTACTTTAGAAGTTGGGACTCCAGTGTGTGCGATTAAGGAATTTCTCATGCACAATATAAATATAAATGGTTTGCGACACCAAGATGGTAGTGAGCCTAGTTGTACTTCATGGAAAATATGCTGGTGTGCACATTTTTTGATTTAATTCTGCTGCTTAAGGTTGTTTGAAAATAAATTGTGGATTTCATTGTTGCAAGTCATGTGGTGCGACTTAAGATTGGGCTGAGTGTGATACTGCAAGACAAAATGCGTGGATTATGCTAAAATATATCCTATGCTGTGTATATTTAGAGTAACATTGGTCAAAGGTATGCTAGGAATGTTACCATTTGGTTGACGTAGAGGATGTGTAAAGTAGTAAGGAGAGTTAGTAGGAGACTGAGTACATTACAAGTGGTGACAGAACTCAGTCAGAAGGTTTTATGGAGTGACATGGCCAGCCTGTGGTGGTTGGGAATGTTACATTAGAGCTCTTGGATTTTCCTAGATGAGATATTCTTGTCCAATCAAGTGCAATAGGGGCCCTAATAAGAGAATGATATAACCTAAGAAACTATGAGTAGTGAGGGGGATACATTCCTTTGGTAGCATAGGGTGTGGGGGGAAAGAGAGAGTTGGCGGATTGGAATTGTTATGGGATTATAACTTTGGTTCAGGGTTGTTGTGTGTAGAGAGTGGATAGTCAAAGGGTCAAATATCCTTGTGGACTCCTAGCCTCATCTCGGGGGTGTCTTGTTGTTGAGAGAAAAAGAATAACAATGCCTAACGATAGGAGGTTCATCTTTCGTATGCAGATAGTTGCTTAAATATTAACAGATAAATTTTTATGTTATTCCATTGTCTAAATGGTTTATATGAATGTTCTATGTTTGTTATTTACTTGAACAATTTATTTCATGTTTGATATATCTTGTTAGAATCTTTTATAATTGTGGTATCAGTCAAATGGTAAAATCTTTGTGTGATTTGTAGCTAATAAGCTACAACAAATTAATTAGTAGTGAATCTTAATGATTTAATGAGTTTCTACATGTAATGTTGCTCACTTGGAGGCTACAAACATTACAAAATGGTATCAGAGGTCAAAGTTAAAAAATAATATTTTATAGTCAGGGAGCCAACATGAATTCATAAAATTTGTTGTTATAGAATTTGTCCTTTAGGGAATTTGGGGAAAAGAAAAATGGTGAACATAAGTGAAAACCCCAAACTACGAGATGATTTTGAGTTTTTAGTGGTTAAGAGTAGAAAAGAAAAAAACCTTATGCAATCAATATGTAGGGTGTAGAGTCGAATTCGGCCCTGGAAGTTGAATTCCTATGTGTTTTTAGAAAAGTTGTGAAGATTTGTGAATTAGCGACCTAGATTATATCAACCATGAGGATCAATGATCAAGATTCAATACTAAAGTGAGGTATAAGGGTGAACATGAAGGGAGTATTTTGTTGGTGTGATTCGAATGAACGAGGATCGTTCATCATATCAAGGGTCAATCCTAGCCGTCAATAATAATTCAGGTTTTAGAAAAGCCCCGAAGCAGGGTGCGAGTTGAAGTCCGGAGAAGAGAGCCTCAATGGAAAAATTCCAAAAGAACAAGAGACATCATATAAATCAGGGCCATTTTCAGTCATCATATCTTCCAGAGATGTTCTTTCGGAAAAGTGTTTTCGGGAGAGCTAGTTCAGAAGGTCTGGGCATGTTTCACCTCATAAGGAATTTAGTCCAACCAAAGTAATAGTTGTGCAACTTGGAAAACCGAGATGATTGTGGTCTTTGATTGACATGATTACCAACCATCTGATCTATTAGAAGAGCATGTCATCTTGGAAGGGTCGAAGGTGGAGGAGACTGACACGTAATTTTCCATGTCAGTGCACCATATTGGAGGAGATATCAACAACGTTGAATGAATGAAATAATTTCATCTGGTAATCAAATGCAACTTTTGGAAAAAGGATGTTTTCAATGGATTCAGGAAGGCTTGTTCCTGATAGTGTTTGGGGAGAGGTTGTCAAAAGGAATCGTTCAAAAGGAAGGTTTATGATGGGTGATTCCAATAGAGCGAGCCCGATAGGATATCATAGCTCAGAGTTTGGAAAGGTCAAGGAGAATGGTAGGTTGTGTTTTTGATAGAGGCTTTTTGATGGGAGGATTTCAAAAGTGCTTATGGCTGTGAGTTTCAAGAGGATCTGTATACCAAGCGATGTAAGTTTTTCGATAGGAAGGATTCAGATGAAGAGCATCTGATATGCATGTGGAGATCTAGTCATTGATTCAAAAGGACAAACAAATCAATGATTGGGATTATTCACAAACCCAAGATAAATGTTTTTTATCTAAATACTATTACAATAGTAAATCAATAAATTTTTCCATGAAATTTTATAGTTTTTGAAGATGTTCAACTTGTGGGGCGATTTTGATGCCCTAAACAACATTTTTAGGAAATAAAAACCTACAAGAATAGAGTGTACTAAAGTACACTTTGTCTCTATAGATTAATAAAATAAATCAAAGAGATATTTCCAACAATCCAATATGTTCTCAAAATGGATCTCATATGATAAATTTACAACCGAAACAGTCAAGGTAAAATTTGGGCACCAGTTTAATTCGAGAGGGTATAAATCCAAGCTCAGAAGTCTGTTTTGAGAATGTGGAAAGTCTATGGACATATTTTCAACTGTAGAAGACCACTACAGAGCTAGAATTGGAATCTGGGTATGAAAAAAATGTGCAGGAAGAGGAAGACGGCACATGTAATATAAAAGAATAAAAATGTAAAAATGGTCAAAACTTTTGTGGGCCATAGATAACATTCTAATGCTCGTCTAAGGGTGAAATTGTGATAGATCATTCAAGCTAGTCATTGACATACCAAAATGATATTCTATCAAAATCCTGAAGGATTTGGTGTAAGGATGAATAAATAGGTAAAAATTGCTAAGCCATGAGAAAGTTTTAATGTCCCCACTTTGGGACATCATCACAGGGCAGAGACTTATGATGACCAGAGTAAGCAGATGGATGTTATAGCGAGTATAGGGGTATTTGAGAGGCATTGTGGGGTCTAGTTGGCATTTATCATCATATTCCATCATTATGAGCCATTCTGCATAGGTTGGCTTTGGTTTCGTTCCATTCCGACGATTTCCATGATTTTGACTATTTTGAGCTATAAGTTAATTAAAATCACTAAAGAGGGCATTTTGGGCACATTTCTTGGAGGAACCTCTCATTGTAATAGCTCATTAGAATCGGGAGGAGCAACACTACAGGATGGGATGGCTAGAAGTGACTTTCAGTGGCCAGGGAAGCCACAAGGAGACATAAGGAGATTTTCAGAGGTAAAAAGGTTAATTAATTAATTGAAGTGATTTAATTAATTAATTAAATATTAATAAAATTAAAGTCACTTTGGAGGGACAAGGTGAGACAAAAAGTATAAAATGAAGGCAAGGGCCTCTACTCATCATTCATGTATGTTTATCAATTTGATATCTGGATTTAGCTAGTGAGCCCATCTCTTGGGGGTTTTGAGGGTTTTGACTTAACAAACCCTAGAGGACGATTCGGTGGTGAAAGATTCCACCTAGCTTGTCCCAAGCTTGGTCTCGGAGATGCAATACTCTCCCACGCCATTCTAGTCAGATCTACATCAGTGCAGGAGGTTCTACACAGCCATAGGCATAGGAAGAGGAAGAGGGCACACCATTGGGGGTTTCCAGCAAGGGGGGTGCACCATCTTTGGAGAGAGATTCGTTGTAGGAGATTGGCAGGGCCGTTGAGGATTCTATCACTTGGGTTTTCGTTACAGGGCCTTGGACATTAGATCTAGTGCTTTCTGAGATATTTTTATGGCTCAAATTATTTCTTGAGTAGTGGGGCGAATTGAAGAGAAGGAGGGCGCTTTTGAGATCCATATCTAGTCCGTTTGGAGGGGTTACACTTCATATCTAACCCTGAGACTTTACCTAGTGACTTGCAGTGTCGCGATCTATATTTATGGAGATTTTTAGAGCATTTGGAGGCCTCCTTCAACAGGGTCGAATTATCTAGGGTTTCAGTCATCCAGTGGGGCACACCATTCAGTGGGGGATTTTAGATCTACAGAGATTGAGAGGGATCTTGGAGATTCGGTCACCTGGGTTGTTCTTACCATCACCCGGTCTATCAGTTGGCATATTTATTAGGGTGATTGGACACTTTTGGCAGTAGGGCTGGGTTATTGATGGTTTCATCCTTCTATTGGAGCGTGGCATTCTTCAGATGGAGAGTTTGGCATTTAGATCTTCTTGTATTGATCTTCATTTCTTATTCAGCCTTTGGAGGCATCTTTTGTATTAGCGGGAGCATTTTGTAGTAGCTCTTATCTATTGTCTATCTTCTTGGCCATCTGTTGAGCATTCCAGATTGGCATCTTCATTGTAGCAGGTTTCTCTATTTTATGAATAAAGAAGAATTGAGATGTTTTGGCTTGTCTATCTTATTGCATATGGTTGAGGTATGTTCCATGGTTATCTCTTTCTGTTATTTGCTGCATAAACACATATAAACACATCTAAAAGGTAGATCAACAAAGTGTTTGACGAAATACCTCACTCAGAAAAAGTTTTAAAAGGACAACAAAACAGTGATTATCCTTGCTTAATGGCTTGGGATCATTACAGTGGTATCAGAGCTTAGACTCCTGCCAGCCTGAGGGATCTTCTATAAGGAAAGATGGGGTCTACAATTTCTTTTGGAATAGCTGTGAGTTGTGAAATAGAATATCATGCACTTTGTGAGAGACTTAGGCCTCTAATAACGCTCCAAAAGTTTATATCCATGGAAAACCCCAGTTGGAGCGAAGATGAGGTGAGATATTGGACCAGCATAGCAGAGGGAGGCAGAGATAGAGCAACTAGATGGAAGGAAGCACAGAGAAACCCCACACCCATTAGGAGCACACAACTTTGCTATAGTTGCAAGGTGCCTTGGGAACCAGATCATAGGTGTAGGGTTAAGGGTAAGAAGCATATCATTGAGGTACACTATGATAGTGATGATGAGCATTCAGAGCAGTCCAATGATGATAGTGACTCTTGCACAGAGGCTAATGATAGTGACTCTACCTCAGAGGATAGCGATGATGACTCTTGCATAGAGGCTATGGATGCTTGCATGCTTGAGGAGGATGATGACCCTTGTGTAGTGGATAGGCAGTTGGATGGACAAGACGATAGCATCAGTGTCTCAGCAGACATGTCACATACCCTTGATGACCTTACGCCTTAGCAGAGTAGTGACACTAGTGAGGAGTCACACATGTTAGCACCTAGAGATGATGAGCTTCCTATGGGGGTCGTGACACATCTGTCACATGTTCAGACACCCATGATAGCCAAATCACATGAGGAGATTAGTGGCATGATAGGTATGATGGATGAGCTTAGTGTGAGGGATGCACACCATGGACAGGTAGACCCACAGGTCCAGGAGGAGGTACAAGATGTACAGGGAGTTGACCTCACACATACAGGTCAGCTAGAGGGGATGGAGTCACAACTATTGGAGACTCCATTGGTTGAGAAGATTACAGAGGCTGACAGGTGGATGGAGCACGTACTTCCAGGATCATATTGCATTGATGAGGATGCACTCTTTAGTATTTAGGATGACCATAGCATGTGTTTGGACATAGCTATATGGGATCTAGGTGTTGATGATAGTAGTAGGTTGAGTGCACAGGAGGATACAGCTGCTCATACAGGATAGAGTGTGAGTCAGGGGGAGATGGAATCTAGTGATGGGATGCAGTGGCATATAGGAGTACCTAGTGGCACAATAGACAACAGGAAGTTCAACACTTTATCTTCTGTAGAGAGTGTTGTTAGTGGTGGCACTAGCAGTGAGAGGCATGAGGGGGTACCCCAACATGACTATGATCAAGAGTCACACCACTTAGCAGCACAGTTGAGAGTTAGTGAGGCTATGATCAGGGAAGACACTAGATGTATTGATGACATGCATGCACTGATGGCAGATTACTGTTGGAGAGCATCAGTGGCACAGGGTAGCTCAGATGGAGGATTTTGCATGGATGATCTTCACAGTCTCCGGGAGAGAGTATCTGTGATGAGGACTGACTACCAGTAGTTGTTGACAGACAATGATTATCTACTGAGGGTTGATGAGATGTATCATGAGTCTCTGAGGGAGCAGGAGTTGGAGATGGACCGACTCACTCAGGAGTTGAAGAGCACTCAGGGATTCTTGAGAGGCACATAGACCACCCCTCAAGAATCAGAGTCTAGATTAGATGAGTCTCTTGAGGAGATTCGTCAGAGATTCACTTCATCTGTCCTAGTGGACACTCAGATTTATCATTTAGTCACATTGCTAGGAGATGTTGATGATATAGTAGGGGAGCATCAGATGATGGATGACACTTCCATTTGTCTTCCGAGAGCGGTTGGCCTCCATGCAGAGGTTGATCCAGAAGTACACCCAGGATCTATGAGAGAACATTAGTCTATGGGGGGCGACATGGGTATGCTGGAGAATATAGTGATGAGTGATAGCTCACAGAGACATTCTGAGATGTACGGTGGGATTCAGAGGGGTATAGTGCCTTGCAGGGAGGAGACACACCTAGGGGAGCATGCAGATGTCACTCCTTTGCAACAACACCTAGTTATGAGAGATCACTTTCACCATTTCAGCAGTTGCATGGGAGATGAGAGATGGAGGTTGTTTGAGCAGCAGTTGGATGAGTTACTTCCAGCTGTACTGGATGATGGAGATTCAGTGATGACCACAGGAGAGCATCGATCATGGATACCGATGGACGAGCTTCTAGTCGAATCCTTGGGATTTACCAAATCATGTGACGCCTTCCAGTCCTACAGTCAGCTGCAGATATGTCTGTTATCCTTTTTCGACATATTTATCATTGACAACAGCATGAGAAGGATAGCAGATTAGCACAGAGGGCTCCTGATAGTGATCAGTCTCACACAGGAGTAGTTAGAGGAGGTTGGAAGTGATAAACTTCCAACTTTACCATGGGATCCGGGGTTTCATTTGGCTAGCAAGATATCTGACTACATGATGATTGAGGTTGCACCAGAGAGTCACACACTCCACCTTGGGTTGGGTTGGAGTGGGTCTGCAGGTACTTGTCCTACGGGGTGAGACCTTTTCTTCTGTTTGATCATCATGATAGGGCATGGAGATGTTTGGACAGGTACTTCTTATATAGAGGTGTCTTCATTGATATAGTTTCTGGACAATAGGTCCAATGGTCACAAGTATTTCAGCTGGAGGACCTAGGAGAGGAGGGTACAGAATGTATGCAGGGGGCAGGTAGTCATGGTCAAAGTAGCACAGTGTCAGCATGAGGATCTTCAACAAAGGTTAGCATGGGACCTAGGGATTGCAGGATTGAGCATTTCATGGATTCATAGGAGAGAGTGGACCATTGCAGGGGAAAGTTATTCTAACTTTCCATTGAGCTTAAGTGTTGAGAGGAGCGCACCGCTTGCGGGTGCCTCAGAGAGGTCTTGCATCACCTCGGTCAGAAATCAACATGTGCAGTTGATGGAGGTCGTGTGGATCTTGGTAGAGATTTGGAGGATGGACTCATTCCAAGATTAGGCCATGTGTCATATGTAGGAGGTTCACAGGGTTGATATCTTTCAGGACTATGCTTTGCAGAGTATTGCAGTTCACTTCCTGATATTGGATCCAAGGGGTGGAGTGCACTATTGTTCATCTTTCGTGGGGTTCTACTGTGTATCCCACAGGTGAACATGGGATCCTAACATTTTAGTTGAGTGGATTTGGCTACTGCTTGAGGACGAGCAATTTTCTAGTAGGGAGGACTGTAATGTCCCCACTTTGGGACATCATCATAGGGCGGAGACTTATGATGACCAGAGTAGCCAGATGGATGTTATAGCGAGTAAAGGGGTATTCTAGAGTCATTGTGGGGTCCAGTTGGAATTTATCATCATATTCCATCATTATGAGCCATTCTGCATAGGTTGGCCTTGGTTTCGTTCCATTCCGACGATTTCCATGATTTTGACTATTTTGAGCTATAAGTTAATTAAAATCACTCAAGAGGGCATTTTGGGCACATTGCTTGGAGGAACCTCTCAGTGTAATAGCTCATTGGAATCGAGAGGAGAAACACTACAGGATGGGATGGATGGAAGTGAATTTCAGTGGCCAGAGAAGCCACAAGGAGAGATAAGGATATTTTCAGAGGTAAAAAGGTTAATTAATTAATTAAAGTGATTTAATTAATTAATTAAATATTAATAAAATTAAAGTCACTTTGGAGGGACAAGGTGAGCCAAAAAGTATAAAAGGAAGGCAAGGGCCTCTACTCATCACTCATGTATGTTTATCAGTTTGATATCTGGATTTAGCTAGTGAGCCCATCTCTTGGGTGTTTTGAGGGTTTTGACTTAACAAACCCTAGAGGACGATTCAGTGGTAAAAGATTCCACCTAGCTTGTCCCAAGCTTGGTCTCGGAGATGCAATACTATCCCACGCCATTCTAGTTAGATCTACATCAGTGCAGGAGGTTCTACACAGCCACAGGCACAGGAAGAGGAGGAGGGCACACCATTGGGGGTTTCCAACAAGAGGGGTGCACGATCTTTGGAGAGAGATTTGTTGTAGGAGATTGGCAAGGCTGTTGAGGATTCTATCACTTGGGTTTTCATTACAGGGCCTTGGAAATCATATCTAGTGCTTTCTGAGATAGTTTTATGGCTCAAATTATTTCTTGAGCAGTGGGGCGAATTGAAGAGAAGGAAGGCGCTTTTGAGATCCAGATCTAGTCCATTTGGAGGGGTTACACTTCAGATCTGACCCTGAGACTTTACCTAGTGACTTGCAGTGTCCCGATATATATTTCTGGAGAGTTTTAGAGCATTTGGAGGCCTCCTTCAACAAGGCTGAATCATCTAGGGTTTCAGTCATCCAGTGGGGTGCACCATTCAGTGGGGGATTTCATATCTACAAAGATTGAGAGGGATCTTGGAGATTCGGTCACCTGGGTTGTTCTTACCATCACTCGATCTATCAGTTGGCATATTTATTAGGGTGATTGGACACTTTTGGTAGTAGGGACGAGTTATTGAGGGTTTCAGCCTCCAATTGGAGCATGGCATTCTTTGGCTGGAGAGTTTGGAATTTAGATCTTCTTGTATTGATCTTCATTTCTTATTCAGCCTTTGGAGGCATATTTTGTATTAGTGGGAGCATTTTGTAGCAGTGCTTATCTATTGTCTATATTCTTAGCCATCTGTTGAGCATTCCAGATTGGCATCTTCATTGTAGCAGGTTTCTCTATCTTATGAATAAAGAAGATTTGAGATGTTTTGGCTTGTCTATCTTATTGCATATGGTTGAGGTATGTTCCATGGTTATCTCTTTCTGTTATTTGCTGCATACACACATATAAACACATCTAAAAGGTAGATCAACAAAGTGTTTGACGAAATACCTCACTCAGAAAAAGTTTTAAAAGGACACCAAAACAGTGATGATCCTTGCATAATGGCTTGGGATCATTACAAAAGTGCACGAAAAATTTGTCATTTCCAGATTGCTACAAATTTGTATTGGAGCACCAGTTTGATAATGTGAGAGTTGTTATTTTAGTATTAGTATTAGTATATGTGTCATGAAGAAAATTTTCCGTAGTTCCTAATAAAATTACATCCATAGGTGGCCAAAGTTGGTGTTTAATATTATTTTTCACTTGAGCAAAAGGTGTACAAAAGGGTTAAATTGACAATATTCAATTTTCTATAACTTTATGCTTAGTGCTCTGAATTGAGAAAGAAAGAAGTCATTGGAAGGATATTGGATTGGGGAATCCATATATCCAATCATAGATTACTATTGAGCCAAACATTTCTAAAGGAATCAAAATAAATATTTTTGGTAGGCTTGAAGGACACCATTGAGTAAAATGGGAAAAGGATGGTTGAGCTTGTAACATGAAATTGCCAATTAATAGAGAAACACTCAACAAAGAGAGTGTTGTGGGAAGGGATTCTTATAAATAGGATATTATTCCACAATTGAGCATTATGTGGTTCTATTCTATATTTATTCTAGGTTCCATAGGAGAAGGAAGCATATCAATCTTGTACAGTTGGTTGAAGCATCAAAGCGCTAGAAAATGAAAGTGGAAGAATGTAGAGTAGGTTATGTAGGGCTAAAAATGGTCTAAGGAAGAGCATGGGAATATTAGTATTCCTATGCTATAGAGTCTGAGTTCCTTCCAAGGTAAATCCAACGGATATTCTCACATGAGCCATGAACCCCACAAGTAATGAGTGTTATAAGCATGCCTTCAAGGTTAAGAAAAAATCCATAGCCTTCAAGGTAGAAATGTAGTGAAGGCTACAAGATTGCTAGAATAAAAGGAAAACGAATGTCATGATATGAGTTGTGACTCATGAATGAACGCGTCATATATATGTGCTAGAATGGAATGTAGGAAGAGGGGATTATAAGATATGATTTAGCAATTTTTTTCTAAAAGTACACGAAAAAAAAAAGTTTCTTATATTATTAGTGTGTGCAGAAAAAGTAGGGTACAATTACGAATGGAGGGTGTAACATTTGTATTTGGAGAATATTAGTCTTGGATGGACAAGTAGTGATTCACACTGAATCATTCAATGAAGTGAAGAGAGATATTTAAAATTGAACAAATCCATGGATGGAAAAGAGTATTATAAATATGATATAAAAGGAATATTTCATAATGTTGAAATGCCAATCAATGATAATGATACTTCAAGTTCAGTTTGGTCAAGGAAATGGGGAGTGGTTAATTATATTGCAGTGCACAAGGTAGTGAGGTTCTACAAGAATTAAAGGACAATCATCTATAACAACAAATGCAAATAAATAAATAAATAAAGTTCAAATAGATATGCATTGGAGTGCATGATATAATTGATGCATCATACATACAATAAAAAGAGAATGCACGTGCATAAAATAGGCATGAAATATCAAATTCTTGTTGCATATTGATGTGTGTTTGTGCATGTGGATAGGCCTTGACATGTTGGTGGAATGAGTATAGACTAAGAATAGTTTGTTGAAATATATATATGAAATAATGATGCTATGATATTTGAATAAAAATAATGATGGATTGTGTATATGCAAAAAAAATGATTATAGCATGATTATACTGTTCCTTATGGTATCCATCTATATGAAAAAAAAAGAGGATGGTGGGAACGCTGATCAATAGGATAGTAGAGGGAGCTTGTGAGCTTATACAAAGTACCATTTGATCAAGTAGAATCAAGTGAATTGATGACATATATGCAGCTATTCATTTGGGGTTGTTATGGTGTAAGTGAGGTATGTAAGCCGTAAGGAATATTGATATCTATTGTTGCAAGAGAGAAACATAATGAGAAAAAATATCGTGTGTGAGAATATTTATTTTCTTATATAAATAGATTTGAAAAATTAATAATTCAAAATTGTTATGATATGCTAACACTTTGTTTGGATGCGTGGAAATTGAGAAAATTGCAGGGCAATGGTATTAAATATGGTAGGGATGCAATCCCATAAGGAGGACTAATATCTATTGCTACATGAGCCACACAATTATGAGAAGGAAACTTATAATTATATCAGTCCTCCAGATAGTTTAAATTACATTAGTATGGCTCATACTTTTCTAGCTCATAGTTGATATCTAATACTACAAGAGCCAGACAACAAGAGCCAAACTATGTTTGGGAAATTATGTTTTTCCGTGTAAAAAATTGAAATTTTATAATTATATGATGATGTCTCATATCGATTGTATGCATATGATGCAGATGGGATGATCGTCATAGGTTTTATATTACTATTGGAATCCTAGCTTCAAGTTGGAATTCCTCTGTGTGACAACACCTTAGAAAATTATGGATAGACAAAGCAACTGTATAATAGTGAAAGGGATGCATGATCCTAGAGGGTGAGTACAATAGAAGAACCAGGTTGGCAGGTCTGAAAAGTGAACCCTAGAGTGAGCTAGACTATCAAAGAACCAAGATTTCAATACCAAAGTGTGAACTCTAGTGTGAGCTTCACTAAAAAATAACTACGTTGTCAGGATTGAAGAGTGAACTCTAGTATGAGTTGCATTGTCGAAGAATGAGGTAGCCAGACCTGAAGAGTGAACTCTAGTGTGAGTTGCACTATCAAAGAGCTAGGTTTTCATGCCTAAAGAGTGAACTCATGTGTGATTTTCACTGTAGCAGCAAGGTTGCTACTATTTATTTTTTGGTATTTCTTTCTAACAGTGAGTTCTGTTATCACTCCAAGAAACTCTTTGGGGTTGTAGGCCAAAGATGCTTGGTAACTTAAAATATGAATAGGTTTATGATTATGTTGGGATAAAATGGGATAACGGACCTGCTAGATCATATCAAGACAATCAAAGAATATATAATCAAATGAGATAGTGCTTTCAAGAATCAATAATCAGATGAATAGCATAACAGTGGATGAAGAATACTATACTTACTAACTAGATCACACATGTGATGGGTCGGATAAGATAGTCCAAGTATCACTATTAAATCAAGATTATGAGTTGACCAATGAGATGACAATCATCGGCAATTAAGACAAACTTGAATCAAAGTGAATATTACTATTAAATCAAGCTATGAACTGAATAATGAGATGACAGTCATATTGCAGTTAAGATAACTTGAATAAAAGCATAGAAGAAGTAAGAAATGACAATATGATATTAACAGAGAAAGAAGACTGTGATCTGTATTACATATTATCTATGACAATCTATTACAAATGCAGCATGGTATTGTATCCAGAATTAAAACCTTAGTCCTCCGATTGAACCTACCTAGAGTCCTATTATGTCTTGAGATTTATAGTTCTACAATACAGTTTTCAGATCCTAAAAGAATGGATCAGATATGCTAAAGATAGAAAGTCAAAACTGATTTACAAAAGATAAGGAATGATCCTCAAAATGAGGTCAAATCCAGATTTCATGGTCTTCAGATGAAGTAGAGTCTCTGTGCAGTACAGATAAGCCTTCCAAGGCTATTTGATGACACTTTTGATGAAGATAAATTTGAATTTGCCAGGTTTAGAAAAAAAACCCTGATTTATTGCCCCCAACATAAGTGTCAAATCAACTTGAAATCCTCCTCTAACTCCTTTGCATCAAAAGTGGATCTTATATTTGACATTATAATTCAATATGTATCATTGGAAATCACTTTCAAAAGATTTGGTTAAGAAAAACTTCGATATGGGCAAAAATACATCTTCACTGGCCAGTCTCAGGTTTCACCAGCTATTTCGCCGTAAGATTTGCTAGTTAGCTGGTGAAAGCTCTGCTTTTCATTAGCTAACTGGTTATAATTCCTCCTTCTGTGCTGGTGAAAGTTCTGTTTTATCTTTGAGAAGAAAATAATGCAGAGCAACAATGATCCTGCATAGAGTGTTAGATTCTTCAACAGCTGCACAATAAAGTGTTGTCGAAACTTGATGTTTGAGCCTCAGGTGACCTGCAATGCTTGATTCAAGAATTGATGTGCTAATCAAGCGAGGAAAAAACAAATTAGAGATATTGAAATAATTTAAGCAATGACACCACAACTGCAGAGCATACAAAAGGAAATACAAATGTGCAATTGTTGTTATCTATGGCAGGAATTTGATAGCAGCGCAAGAAGGATCTTCTTGCTAGGGCATATGGGAATTTCTATCATTATCTTGATCAACTTCTTTGATCATTTCCTCAAGCTCAACAATACCAAATTCCTGGCAGATTTGTTGAAGCTCATCCAGAGTAATTTGCTTGCTTCCATCGTTGTCGAAATAAGAAAAGGAAAAAAGAGATGCTCCTCACGTTCCATCTTCTTCTGTAAAAACTATATTTCTTCCTTCGAATATCCACCCGAGTCAATATCCTTTTGCCTACTTAACCTTTCCTGAGCTTCACAGAACAATTAATTAAAATAAGGATGATCTCCATTTTGAGCAACTACAATGTCTATTTCTTGAGCAATTCAATTACTTGTCTTTCCATTGTTGTTTTTGATGTGGTTTTATTGTTGAAAAGGACCTTTCTATGATTACACTAGCGTAGAAGTGACTAAAGCTCGAGTGGGCTATCATGCAAGTACTTCTTGAAAATCGATGTCCAACTATATCTATGGCATCGGTCAACCCATCAAGATGTACACAACATTTAATCATGGCTTTGGCCAAGCCTGTAATCTATTCATAAATCTCTCCTTTGGCCCTAAGTAGGACAAGAAAAATGCTAATCTGAACCTCATTTGCTCCTCCATGCAATAAATGATCAAGCACTGCCTCCGCCTCTTTTTCTGATAAATCTATCTTATTTACCAGCGATTCAACTACCTTTGCGATGGAGAAGGATTCTGGAGGTGCAGACATGCTAACAACATTGAATTTTAAATGAAGTCGGGAAGATAATTTTGAAAAAGAAATTGATAAAAAAGCTTTGCTTGGTTCAAAACCGTTAAACCCTTCCAACGCTGAAATTGAGTCCTAATTTAGGAGAACTGAGGCCCATTGAGAATTGATGCCGAGTTAGAGTTAAACATATGGTTTGGCTCGTAGCTGAGTTATGAATCAGACTTGTTACATGGCTGTATAAAAACTATTGTTTTACATATGGGCTCAAGACTTAGACAAAATAATTTAGGCATGTAACAACAAAAGTAAGATTAGAATAAGGATTGGACTTAGGATGCTTACTAGATTTGGGCTTAGAACTTTAGATTTAGTCTAGGTTAAAGCCATTAAGAGTGTGCTATTTTTTTAATAAAAATATCAAATAAAAGAAACTAGGAATACATCAAACACAAGAATAAATTGTGCAGAGTTCAAATGATGTTTCTAACCATTTATTCGCAGGTCGGGAGGATGAAGCCAAAGGATTTTTTGGGCAAAAGTAATCGATCGGGAGATTGATGAAAAATATGGAGGTTAAGACACTAGCCAAGAGACTGAAGAGAAAAATATATCAAATGAAGAATGATGAGAACAATTATCAAAATACTAGTGCATTTTGATCGCTAACAACTGGCTCCAACTGGGATGGAGACCTCCCTGCGAGATTTCCAAGAACCTAGTAGTTACAGTCACCTTTACCATTGGGCTATGGAGTCATCTGGCCTGTGAAACTGTTCCTCTATAAACCTGCAGCCTGCCTGTAGCCTTCTTGTAGCCTGCTCTACTTATTTATGAACTCAACCACTAAAAAGATGTAGCTTCTCGTATGGCGAGCTTATTCTCCTGCCTACTCCTACACTAACTAGTAGAGGTAGGTTGATCAAGTAAAATCAAATTTCCAATGCAGGCATATCAGAAACTGATTTACTGCTAACATCCTTGATCTTGACCCGAACAATATAGGAAACCATAGCATACAAGAATGTAATTTTAAAATATGACATAGCCCACTTTCATCTGACAAAAATATTTGGACATTTATGCTGCTTATAGAATCCAAATGGTCAGCAATAGGATCTTCAAAATCAGTAAAGAATACCTCTTTGAGCTACTGGTCCAATTGATTGTGTTGCAATCGCTGATTGCTAGCACTGGTCTCAATGTTGAATGTAAATTGTTCTTCTTCTATCGAGGAAGAATGCAAGCTCAACTACTGATCTGAAATTTTCAGCACACTATCTCCCTCTTTGTATCTGTTGCAATTCCCCTTTGTCTGCAGAACTGAAAATTGAGGGTTGCCTTCATCATCTACTGTAGATTCAATAATTTCACTTGTTGATTTGTCAATCTCCTCATCACCTTTCAAGTCTTCAAAGGGGATAATTCGATCTTTGTGACAACCTAAAACAGTAGATGTATTTGATACAATGTTAAAAACATCACTAAGTTTATCATAGTGTGGATCATTGATCTCTTGATCATAATGAAGAGTATCTTCTACTGCAACAAAGTCTTCACAAATGTTGGGATCTTTATACAACAAATTGAACTCATGAAAACATTCAGGAAATAGAAAGTCAGCTGAAAATATGCCTTTACAAAACACATGGAAGGCAACATGAAAATTAGCCAAAGAGTTGATACTAGCAATAGGCAAAGACTGGTACCAATCACGAGCAATCCCTTCTAATGAAAAACAGAATAGCTGGATCTAAACATCCTCATGCACTACTTGCAACCAATGCATGTAATCATGAAAGTCCAACAAATGTTCAACTGACACTTCCCACTCTTCTCCTCGAAATCTGGGAAGACTGTTCTCCTATTCATCTCTAGTAGGTACTGAATTAGGAAAACCAGAAATACTTGAAAAATCACAAAATGCATACCTCTTTGCTAAGATCTTGTTCATGTCATACCAGTGGAGTAACCAACAATTTCCTGAACAATGGATTCGCCACTGAATTTGTCCTTCATGGAGTCTCCACTAAATCCGTCCTTCATGGAGTCACCAGATAGATGATTATAGCCAATGTAGTGTCCAACCTTTGTCTATCATCAAAGATCAGATCTATGTCATCTCCCAGGGAAGCTGAGCTTCGATCTCCTCTCCCCAACAACGGCACCAATTTGTTATCACTCCAAGAAACTCTTTGGGGTTGTAGACCAAAGATGCTTGGTAACTTAAAATATGAACAAGTTTATGATTATGTTGGGATAAAATGGGATAACTGACCTACTAGATCATATCAAGATAGTCAAAGAATATATAATTAGATGAGACAGTGATTTCAAGAATCAATTATCAGATGAATAGCATAACAGTGGACGAAGAATACTATAATTACTAACAAGATCACACATGTGATGGGTCGTATAAGATAGTGCAGGTATCACTATTAAATCAAGCTTATGAGTTGATCAATGAGATGACAGTCATTGGCAACTAAGACAAACTTGAATCAAAGTGAAGATTACTATTAAATCAAGCTATGAACTGACTAATGAGATGATAGTCATATTGCAGTTAAGATAACTTGAATAAAAGCATAGAAGTAGTAAGAAATGTCATTCTGATATTAATAGAGAAAGAAGATTGTGATCTGTATTACATATCTATGAAAATCTATTACAAATGTAGCATGGTGTTTTATAGAGGAATTAAAACCTCATTCCTCTGAATGAACCCACCTAGAGTCCTATTATGTCTTGAGCTTTATAGTTCTACAATACAGTTTTTAGATCCTAAAAAGAATGGTTCAGATATGCTAAATATAGAAAGTCAAAACTAATTTCCAAAAGATAAGGAATGATCCTCAAAATGAGGTCAATTCCACATTTCATGGTCTTCAAATGACGTAGAATCTCTGTGCAGTGCAGATAAGCCTTCCATGGTTGTTTGATGACTCTTTTGATGAAGATAAATTTGAATTTGCCAAGTTTAGAGAAAAACCCTGATTTATTGCCCCCAACATAAGTGTCAAATCAACTTGAAATCCTCCTTTAACTCCTTTGCATAAAATGTGGATGTTAGATTTGACATTATAATTCAATATGTATCTTTGGAAAGCATCTTCAAAAGATTCGGTTAAGAAAAAATTCGATCTGGGCAAAAATGCATCTTCGCTGGCCAGTCTCAGGTTTCACCAGCTATTTCGCCTTAAGATTTTCTAGTTAGCTGGTGAAAGCTCTGCTTTTCATTAGGTAACTAGTTATAATTCCGCCTTCTGCACTAGTGAAAGTTTTGTTTTATCTTTTAGAAGAAAATAATGCAGAGCAACAATGATCTTGCATAGAGTGTTAGATTCTTCAGCAGCTGCACAATAAAGTGTTGTCGACACTTGATGTTTGAACCTCAGGTGACCTACAATGCTTGATTCAAGAATCAATGTGCTAATCAAGCGAGGAAAAAACAAATTGGAGATATTGAAATAATTTAAGCAATGCCACCACAGCTGCAGAGCATACAAAAGGAAATCCAAATGCACAACTGTTGTTATCTATGGCAGGAATTTGATAGCAGCGCAAGAAGGATCTTCTTGCTAGGGCATATGATAATTTCTATCATTATATTGATCAACTTCTTTGATCATTTCCTCAAGCTCAACAATACCAAATTCTTGGCAGATTTGTTGAAGCTCATCCAGAGTAATTTTCCTGCTTCCATGGTTGTTGAAATAAGAAAAGGAAAACAGAGATGCTCCTCACATTCCATCTTCTTCTGTAAAAATTGTATTTATTCATTCGAATATCCACCCAAGTCAATATCCTTTTGCCTACTTAACCTTTCCTGAGCTTCACAAAACAATTAATTAAAATAAGGATGATCTCCATTTTGAGCAACTACAATGTCTATTTCTTGAGCAATTCAGTTACTTGTCTTGCCATTGTTGTTTCTGATGTGGTTTTATTGTTGAAAAGGACCTTTCTATGATTGCACTGGCGTAGAAGCACCTGAAGCTCAAGTGGGCTCTCATGCAAGTACTTCCTGAAAATCGATGTCCAACTATATCTATGGCATCAGCCAACCCATCAAGATGTACACAACATTTAATCATGGCTTTGGCCAAGCCTGTAATCTCTTCATAAGTCTCTCCTTTGGCCCTAAGCAGGACAAGAAAAATTCTAATCTAAACCTCATTTGCTCCTGCATGCAATAAATGATCAAGCACTGCCTCCGCCTCTTTTTCTGATAAATCTATCTTATTTACCAGCGATTCAACTACCCTTGCGATGGAGAAGGATTATGGAGCTGCAGACACGCTAACAACATTGAATTTTAAATGAAGTGAGGAAGATAATTTTGAAAAATAAATTGATAAAAAATCTCTACTTGGTTCGAAACCGTGAAACCCTTCCGACGCTGAAATCGAGTGCTAATTTAGGAGAACTGAGGCCCGCTAAGCATTGATACTGAGTTAGGGTAAATGTGGCACGATTGTAAGATGCATCTCTTCTTTTCTTCCATTACTTAATATGTGTTTCTGATGAAGAGGCACAGTTACCTACGTGTTCATTCCTTCTCGTGGCCTGATCTATGGCTTTATATGTCGACTTGTTGCCTGTGTATTGACTCGTGGCTGAGCGCATGGCTATAATTTTGCTACTGAAGCTACTGAAGCGTGATTTCCTTTTCTTTTTTCTGTAACCTTTGTTGCATGTAGCCTGATGCTTGTAGAAAAATACACAGGGGACATATCCCTCACGTTTCGGGAGTTAAGATATTTTCATTTTGAAATATGCCGAGAAATAAGAATAGAACTGAGCAGATGAGGCGAAAGAGGCTTGGTGTTTGGTATATTGACTCATAATTTCAACGTGGCATTTGGACTCGGTGCTTATGTGTCAACTTGAATGTCGATTTGTGGCTGGAAATATGGCATAATTTACAGCTAGACTCGCAGTTTGACCATATGACAACTTATGGGTTTTTATAAAATAAAGCCATAAACCTGAAAGATCATAATATGAGAAATAAACATATGGTTTTGCTCGTAGTTGAGTTATGAATCATACTTGTTACATGGTTGTATAAAAACTATTGTTTGACATATGGGCTCAAGACTTAGACAAAATAATTTAGTCATGTAACAACAAAAGTAACACTAGAATAAGGATTGGACTTAGGATGCTTACTAGATCTGGGATTAGAATTTTAGATTTAGTCTAGGTTAAAGACATTAAAAGTGTGTTTCTTTTTTAATAAAAATCTCAAATAAAAGAAATTAGGAATATATCAAACTCAAGAATAAATTGTGCAGAATTCAAATGATGCTTCTAACTATTTATTTGCAGGTCAGGAGGATGAAGCCAAAGGATTTTTTGGGAAAAAGCAATCGATTGGGAGCTTGATGAAAATTATGGAGGTTAAGACATTGGCCAGGAGACTGAAGAAAACGATATATCAAATGAAGAATGATGAGAACAATCATCAAAATACCAGTGCATTTTGATCGCTAACAAGTTCCTTGAGATCCTTGTAGTGATATTACTAGTTACCTATGCCAGAGAGACCCTTATAAATGAGTCGTGTAACATGATGGAATAAGAAGGATGAAGGCGATGCTTTCCTTGGGTCAACCATGATAAATGAATGACACATTGTTTGGGTTAGATAGGTTGATAAACATATGGTACATTCCTTGGGTTGGGCAGGTTAAAAGGAAGAGAGCTGGAGGAAATCAAGATAGTTTTAGGAGAATGTGAGTGGCTTGTGTATATGTTTTGGGCCAAGGTGCCTCTGTATCTATGTTTTGTGGCCGTAGTACCTATATATTTATGATTTTGTGGGGTTGGAGCACTTATCTATTTGTGCTATTGGGGTAGAAGTACCTATGTAATTTTGTTTAGGCTGGAATACCTATGTGATTTTGGGTCAGAGAGTCTATATGTTGATTGATGGCCAAGGAGATGGAATTGTAAAATAAAATTATGAATATATGGTGTTGTGCACTAAGGACAATAAAAAAATAAGGGGGTGTGAAATGTAACATCCCTAGTTTTAATCATTTTTAATTATAATGTAATTTTATAAAGGTGAACTAGGATGATGAGTCGATGTGTTGGGGAGAGGATCCCATATTAATTTAATGTGGTCGGGGGCTGAATTGTATAATATGTGCATTAGATAATTAATTAAAATAGTAATCATTGGCTATGATACGAAATGAATGAAGAACGATGGGGTGATAGGATTCCACAGAAGAGAGGGATCCAAGGGGGGATTATTCATGGATATTAATCCAACAAAATTTATGAATTATTATTATTATTAGGTAAACCTTCTATTTGTTAATCAGTGTTCCTAATGCCAATCATTAAACTCCTGTAAGAGGGTGAATGTGAGGAGTCATATCCCATATATATTGGAGAGAATGGGAATGAGAACAATTATATTTGGAAAGAGTGTAAGTCAAGTCAACCAAGAAAATAAAGAGAGGAAATTCATATGGCCAAGGGGCAACTTTTGGATAGCCACGTTTTTATTATAGAGATCAGTTTTACATGTAGTTTTGGGAAGTAAGGGGAGATATGAGGGATGGAAAGAGAACCATCTATGGTATACTTGAAAGAAGGAATTTTTGGGATACATTATATGCTAAGGAAGAGGCATATGTTCCTGCAAATCATCCCATAATTATTTAGTATGATTTTGTGTTGAATAAATGTCTCATGATCCTTGTGAAGAATACTTTGAGAATCCTTGGGAAGCTGAGAGGTCCTTGAAGTTCCCAGAGGATATATTCCTAATCAATCGAGTGCACTAGGGCATTGATTAATAAATTATACATCCTTAGGGACTACAATCAGTTAAGGGGTACATTCTTTGGGTAGTGCAGGTTGTGGGGGGGAAGAGAGAGTTGGATGATTAGAACTATTGTGGGAGTAGAACCTGGTTTTGGAACTGTTCTATGTGGAGAGTGGAAAACCAGAGGGTTGTATCTTCTTGTGGATGCATAACTTCAACTTGGGGGTGCCTTATTGTTGAGAGAAATTGAACAGTAGAAAATATGGTTGGTAGGTTCATCATTCATATGCATCCAGATGGTTAATTACTAATGTATAAGTGTTTATGTTATATTCTCATGTTATTCCACTCTGTAAATGGTTTGTATGAATGTTCTGTGTTTGTTTTTTCATGAACAATTTCATCCATGTTTTATATATGATGTTAAATTGCTAGATCTGATATAATTAGAAGTTTCCTATAAACTGATAATCCTTGGATTTTCCAACATTAATATTTCCTGATCAGTAGCATTTGAGCCCTAGAAAACAAGTGTAACAACTTGAGGGATTCCATTGTAGAGAAATGGGTTCATTTCTTTGGGTTGTGCAGGATGAAGGGGAAGAGAGTTGGTAAACTATGGTTATTGTGTGCTTGGGAAAGATGAGAGAGACTGATAGTTGGTTGTGTGTGTTAAATTCAACCTAGGACCTATCCTTATGAATTCATATCCCTATCTCAAGGGTGGTGTAAAATCCATAGTTTTAATCCCCAAAGATTATAATCTTATTATATAAATGTGAATTAGGTTGGTGATCTGAAGTGTTGGGGAGAAGAGCCCATATTGATTTAATGTGGCAAGCGGTTGAATTGTATAATATGTGCATTATATAACTAATAAAAATAGTAATTGTTGGTTGGGATATGAAAGGAATGAATAACGATGGGGTGGTATGATTCCAAAAGAGAGAGGGGTTCAAGGGGGAATTATTCATGGGTATTAATCGAAGACATGTTCCTAAATTATTTATATTATTGGATAAACCTTATATTTTTTGTTGCGTGCTCCTAAAGCCAATAATTAAACTCTTGTAAGAGGGTGTGTTTGAGGAGTCACATCCCATAGTTATTGGATATCATAGGCTTGAGTAAAATCAACTTGGAGAAGAGTGTAAGTCAACTCAAGGAAGAAAACAAAGAGAGGAAATTTGTATGGCCAAGGGGGAAGTTTTTGGACAATCACATTTTTGACATAGAGAGAAGTTTTACATGTGGTTTTTGGGAAGAAATGGGATATATGAGGTTCAGAAAGAGCACCAAGTATGATATACTTGAATAAAAACTTTTTTTGGATGTATCATATCCTAAGGAAGCAGATTTTGTGCCTATAAATCGGGTTATAATCCTGTAGTGTGATTTTCTCTTGAAGAAATGTCTCAAGAGCCTTGTGAATACTGTTGTGAGAACTCCTTGGGAAGTTTACATGTAGTGTCCCTAATTAAGAGCCCTTTGTAATTGTACATATAGGCTGGTGAGACGAATTGGCATCAAGTGTAAATGTAATGAACATTAGGCTAGTGAGCCAAGGACACCTCGTTTTGGTGTTGCACACATCACGATAGTTCATGGAAAAGTGTTAATAAAGACAAGATGTGAACATTTTGTGTGTTGAATGCACTTGGGAAAGTGCTCACATTGCATTGTGTTGTGTGCACTTGGGTTAGTGCATGAGAATGAATTTTTATTTTTTGAGTCTAGAGAGACTATCTTATTTGAGGCTAGTGAGCCTGGACACAGATAGGCCAACACAACTATCCATGTAAATATAATCATGAATATTATTATAATATTACATCATTGCACCCTGAATGACTCACATGGAAAAGAGATGGGGGGATACTCAATTGGAAAAGGGAAACACAGGGTGATTCGTAAGTATTGGGGAATATTTGATGACATTTGCAGGAAAAGTGTAATGTCATATATATGTGTGTGTGTGTGTGTGTGTGTGTGTGTGTGTGTGTGTGTGTGTTATTTTATCTTAAGTTCCCAAGGGTAGGGAACTGGTCACCAGGTGGCTTAAAGATACTTTTGGACATGACAAATGTCAAGTGGAAGGAATGCAATATATGTTTCTACCCTTAGTATATTTTTTTGTAAATTAATGTTTTTTTTTTTTATATTGCAGGATCTCGGAGGAGAAGGGGGTCCTGACTATATGAAAAATTCAACTATTATGCTATCTTCCAAGAAACGATTGCACAATTTTTTGAGTTTGTAACCATAAATATATTGTAAAAGAATCGAGTTGGTAGGTCATGAGAAGTTTCTCTAGGTCAGATATTGGTTGTTGTGGAGTGGTTTCTAGGCCCGTGAGCATATTATCCAGGTGAGAATAATGCTAATAATTGTTCCTTGGTTTGTTGGGAACTAGTCACATGGCTCATAGACTTCATGTCCAGGCTATTGTTGGTACCCTCAAAAGGGAAGTTGGTAAGTCAAGGGACTGGAAAGCGGAGAAGGGGAAAAATTCCTTTGGTGTGACAGGTTCATGGGGAATTAGGGACTATGGTCTGGTTGCAACAATGAGAACTTAGGATTGGGAAATGTTGTTGAGTTTCAGATCATGTATTCTCATTAGGATCCTATTTTCCCTGGTAGAATAGAGACCCGACTTGGGGGTGACCTGTCGTTGAAAAATTATGAGAAACAACATCTATGGCTTGGAGCAACATCTCAGTCAAGGTTGCAGTTGGTGAATTTCATTTAAGATAAGTGTTCTCTATGCACTTTTCTTGTTTATTGAGAATATTTGACTATATTTGACATATGTTAAATTCATGTATGTGTTTCATATGACTAATTTTTATAGTTTTCTTAATTGTTGTTTGGTCAAGTAAGTATGCTAAACTTAGTCGGTATTCGTAGTTGTGAATGGTTATGACAAATGTGGTAGACTTGCATATTAAATTAACCTTGTGGTTCTGGTTATGGCTCATTAAGAAGAAGACTGAGTGGTTGAGTGTGCATGATTGTATCCTGTGTTATTCAAAATATGGGACTTCAGTGTGTGTGATTAAGGAATTGGATCCCATGCACATTATTGATAGAAGTGATGCATGACACCCAGATTGTAGTGTGCCCAGTTGTATTGCATGGACATTAAGATGGTGTGTGCGATTTTTAAATTAATTCCATTTCTTAAGTTTGTTTGAAAAGAGATCGTTGCTTCTATTGTTACAAGTTGTGTGGTGTGACTTAAGATTGGGTTGAGCACGTTAATTCAAGAGAAAATGTGCAGAATATGCTAAAATAGATCCTGTGCAGTGTATCTTTAGAGTAACATTGGTCAAACGTATGATGGGAATGTTACCATTTGGTTGACATAGAGAATGTGTAAGGTGATAATAAGACTCAGTAGAAAGCTGGGTACATTACAAGTGGTATTAGAACTCATTCATAAGGTTTTATGGAGGGACATGGATATCCTAGGTTGGTTGGAGATGCTACAATATGGTTTCAGAGATATTTTTTCAACATTGGACTTGTATTGGATAGTGACTAACATGAATAGATGTGTTTTATAAGAATTGGTACCATGCAACACAAAGTTTAGTTTTGTAGAAAACCATTGCTTCCTAGTATAGGGTTATGATGTGCACAAAGACAATGATGTGAAGGTGTGAAAAATAGAGTCTGGGATGTTAAAATCATCAAAGAAATCCAAGTGAAAGGATTATGACAAGAATGTGCAAAGCTTCCATATAGTTTTTGCATGGAACTTTCCAACAAATATTAATTACTTGCACATTTTGTAGAATTTTTCAGTGAATAGAGAAGGACAGAGTCAGTGTAGAAGGTTAAAAGCATGGAAGATGCATAGATAACTTATATTCTTGATGATGAATTTGGGTATCTGTATATCGGTTTTGGTTCCTATGGTACAAAATACAAGGAGAAGCACATGAACTTGGTAGAAACTATAAAAATATTACAGAAAGATGTCCATAGTTATAAGGATGATAATAAAAGGCTTATGAGAGCCAAGGTGAAACAAGATGACTTTAATTTCAAATTGATGCAAAGTCTGGATAGAATAGAAAAGAAAATGGATAATGAGAGAAACTAGTAGATCAAGAAGTCACATGTCTCATGATGAGAAAAGAATAAGAATGTAGTGGTTTGATTCCATTTCTAGTCAGAAGGCATAACAAAATGACTGGGGTGGGGGAGATACAAGGAGAAATTAATAATATCAAGCCTCCTATCTTCGACAATGAGCTTAAGAAGGACTAAGATGTTGATACTTGGTTATTGGGTATGAGGAAGTACTTCCAACTACATAACTATTTTGCATAGACATAAGGGAGAATTTATATCTGTCATTTAAAGGGAAAGACATCGATGTGATGAGATCAATATGTGAAAGTACAACATGTTGATGAGAAGAAGTGACTTGCAGGGAGTTCAAGAGGTATTTCCAAAGGAAATACTTAACCAAGAAGTAATATGATAGGAAAATGAAGGAGTTCCTCAAACTCAATATTGGGAGCATGATAATTGATGAGTACGAAAGAATATTTTTAAAATTGTTGAACTATGTTCCTTTTATTAAGGATGAGAAGGTGAATATTCATAGATATTTTACTGGGTTTCCCTCATTTATCAGTGACAAAATATAGTATGATGACCCTCAGAAATTGGAAGAGACCATAAGGTGAACTAAGTGTCTTTATGATCAACAAAGGGGAGAACAGTATTTTCAAAAGGCTTGCAAAGACAAGATGAAAAGTAAGGTAGAACAAAGAAAGAAGGGAGCTAAGACACCATTTGTCATAAATACTGTGAAAGGAAAACCAAATCTTCAGGAGCCTAGAATGTTAGAGACAGTGGGGTAGAAGTCAAGGAAACAACCTATGCAATGTTTTGGTTGTGGAAGAGATCATATGCACAAACATTTCCCTCAAAGAAGTGATAATGTGAGGATTGTGCACAATTTACAACAAGTTTCTATAGTTGAGGACATAGGCAGAAATGTGCCAAGGATTTATGCAACACTGGATAACAACCAAGTTGAATTCGAGTTGCACATGATTGAGGGGGAAGGTAAGATTAATGACAAAACCATTTCTATTTTAATCGACTCAAGAGCTAGTCATAGTTATCTGGATCCTAAAATGGTGGAAAGATTCCATCTGTCGAGAAGAAATCTCGGAAAAAATTAGTTAGTGAAATTAACTATAAGAGAAAAAAGGGAAATAAATTACATGGTTAAGGAATGTCCATTGGAGATGAATGGACTGTGCACAAAGGCTTATTTGAATATTATACCTTTGGGCTCATATGACTTCCTCATTAGTATGGATTAGATGGATGAGCACCATGTTATCGTAGATTGTTATAATAAGGAATTTACTTGTTTGGATGAACAAGGAAATTTGAAATGTGTCTCCTTTTTTCCTCAAAAATGTTTTTTTCATCAAGAAATGTGTTTCCTTTTTTGCCTCAATTTCCATGTCCATTGTTGGGCGATTTTTCGACACATGGTATTTTTTCCATGGTTTTCTATTTCTGGTTAAGGAATTAGGGTTGTTGACTAATCCATGTCATTGGGTTAGGGTTTTGGATGCCTTTGGCTCCTATATGTATATTGAATTGTAAACAATGTAAGGTATGAATAAGTATAGAATATGATAGTTTTCCCAGTTTCTATTTCCAGGGGAAAAATATCTGTGTAATGTTTGGATTTTCCATTGTATATTTTATGTTCTTTTATTGAAAATATGTTTGCAATAAAATATCGTACAAGCTTAAAATATACATTTTGTATTAGAGTTATTATTGTATTGAGGGGTACACCTTTGTGGTCAAGGATTTGGCTCGGGACTGTGATAATCCTTGTTATAGTGGGAGATCTACAATATTGATATTTTTAGGTGAAGAGAAATGGAAAGATTCGAAAATGGAGATCAAGAAATTTAATGGGAAATTTTTTTAGTTGTGGAAGCTCAAGATGGAAGATCTGTTGGTAGACAAAGATTAATGGGTTGTGGTGGATCCAGGTAATGTACCTACAGGGACATCAACAAATGACTGGAAAAAGTTGGATCAGAAGGTGAAGAGCACAATCATATTGTGTCTCTCATATTTAGTATTAATAAATGTGCTAGGGAAAGCTACAACCAAGGAGTTATGGGATAAGTTGGGGAACTTGTATCAGTCTATGTCCCTACTAAATAAATTGTTCCTACTAAAAAAGTTGTATAACCCAAGGATGAAAGATGAACACCTTCAACACTATCGTCAGTCTGTTTTTATCTATTGAGAATATAATTTCAGATGAAGATAAGTGTATTAGTTTACTGTGATTTTTACCAGACACATAGGATAGTCTAGTTGTGTCCATAGGTAGTAATAAAACTACCTTGATTTTTGATGATTTGGTCTCATCCTTGTTATCGAAGGATATGAGATGAAAGAATATGGAAGGACAAAGCACATATGCATTATTTGCAAGAGGATGCTTCCATGAAAGAAATAGATCTAAATTCTCAAGTGGAATATATAAGTCTAATGGTAGATCTAAATATATAATAAATTTTCTAAAGGTATGCGGGAGATGTGGAAAAGAAGGGCACTACAAGAAGCAATGTAGATCCAAAGTTGAGAAAAATAAGTGATCTGAAGAAGTTCCTTCTACAAAATAAAATACCTCCAAGGAAGGAGGGTATGTGTACATGGATTCTTAAAGAACACATGCAGATCACTAGGTGTGTCTGGTTGACTCAGGTGCATCATTTTATATGACTCCCCATAGGGAGTGGTTTTGTGAATATGAAAGTTATGATGGAGGTAATGTTTTGCTAGGTGATGAATCGACAACTAGAATCATAGAATGAGGAAAATTCAAGTTGAGTCTCGTAGATGGAAGGATTAGAACACTACCTAGTGTTCTACACATCCCAAGATTGGCCACAAATTTGATGTTTCTAAGAAAAATGGACAATGGAAGGGTAAAAACAATATTTGAAAAGGAAACCAACAGGATGGTTTGAGGAGAAATGGTGTTATTGAAGGCAATTCGATTTGGAACTATGTATAATATAAAAGGAATAACTATTAGTGATGGGTGTAATAGTTATATTGTTCCTAATATTAGATTTGAATAATAAAGAACTCTTATAGAATATAGAGAAAAGGTTATGTTGTGGTATCAAAGACTGAGGCATATCAAAGAGAAGGGTCTTCGACTGCTACACAGTAAAGGTATGGATGAAGGTATGTCTAACTGATATCTAGTTTTTTATTTCTGTAAAAATTTTGTATATGGGAAGCATAATCGGGTAATATTCCCTTCTAGTGCAACAAGGGTAGACAAAATTTTACAGCTAGTGCAAAGTGATGTGTTTGGAATTGTGTCGATTCCATCATTGGTAAAATCTATGTACTATGTCTCATTTATATATGACTTCTCAATTAATACTTGGATATATTTCCTCAGGAAGAAATATGAAGTATTTGATAGGTTTAAAGAGTTTAAGGCTCTTGTTGAGAATCAAATAGAGAAAATAATTAAGGTGTCAAGGACAAATAATGGTGGAGAATTCTGTAGGAACAAATTTGAATAATTCTGTAAGAAGTGCAGTATAGTGAGGTAGAATACTACTTCATATACACCTCAGTAGAATGGAGTTGCAGAAAGGATGAACAAGATGATAATGGAAAATGCAAGATGCATGCTCATTGGTGTAAGGTTATGACAAAAATTATGGGCAGAGGCAGTGGGTACGACATGCTACCTGGTCAACAAATAACCCTCATTAGCACTAGATGACAAGACTCCTAAATACGTATAAACTGTTAATAAAATTTCTCTCACACATATCAAGGTATTTGGCTGTGAGGCCTATGTTCATGTTCCAAAGGAAAACATGAGTAAGATAGATAAGAAGGATGGAAAGTGTATCTTTCTTGGGTATAAATTGGCCTCAAAGGTTATAACCTTTGGAACGTAGAAACTAAGAAGGTTTTGTATATTTGAGATATGGTATTTAGAGAAATGAAGGAAGTTTCCAATTCGAAAGTCCTACCAAGTAAGGAAGAACCAGAGAAAATAGAGATTGATCCAAAGAATGATGAATCAGGCTCTACAAAAGAACATAAATAATAATAAGAAGAACCTCATGCTTCAGTATTGAGGAGATCGGTGTAGGAATAAAGGGTACCAAAAAGGTATACTCCATCTGATTTATGTTCAAAATTTTATTTGTCTATTACTGATGATGATCCTAGAACTATTAGGGAGGCAGTGGATTGATAGGATGGAAAACTCTAGAAAAAGGCTATGGTTGAAGAAATGACATCCTTGGATAAGAATGAGGCTTGGGATCTAGTGGAGTTTTCGACTGGAAGAAATCCCATTGGCAACAAATGGGTATTTAAAAATAAGTTGAATGTAAAAGGAAAAGTGGAGAAATACAAATCTTAGTTAGTAACAAAGGGTTATTCCTAGGTTGAGGGAATTGATTTTGGTGATATTTTTTCTCATGTTTCCAAGTTAAATTCTATTAGGTTTATTTTATTTGGTGTTGTTTCATTTGATTTTGAAGTAGAACAGATGGATGTGAAGAAAACATTTCTACATGGGGATATGGAAGAAGAAATCTATATGAATAAGCCATAAGGTTTTGTTGTGAATGGAAAGAAGGAGATGGTATGCAAGCTGGAAAATTCCCTCTATGGTTTAAAACAATCATCAAGGATGTGGTATAAAAAAATTTGATACTTATATGTTGGGACTTGGATTCACAAGAAGAAAAGAGGATCATTGTGTGTATTTTAAATTAATTGGTGATCATTTGATTTATTTGATCTTTTATGTGGATGACATGTTGTTGATAGGAAACAACAACGAGATTATCCAGAATGTGAAAAATTAGGTGTCCTCTAAATTTGACATGAAGGATCTTGGTGCTACAAATTTCATTTTGGGCATGGAAATTAAAACAAACTGGAAAAACAAGAAACTATGGCTAAATAAAAGAAAATACGTCGAGACAATATTGCAGAGGTTTAATATGCAGGAATGCAAACTAGTCAAGGTCCCTATTCCCGTTGGTATAAAGTTATCTGCGGATCAGTGTCCCAATACATAGGAAGAGGAGGAGGACATGTATTGTGTTCCATATGTGAGTGTAGTTGGTAGTTTGATGTATACAATGGTCTATACTAGACCATATGTTTCACATGCAGTGGGAGTTTTGAGTATGTATATTTCAAAACTAGGGAAGGAGCATTGGACAACAATAAAAATGGTTTTCATGTATTTGTGTAGCACTACTAGATATTGATTTTTCTACCAAGGAAGACCAGGAATGGACAAAGTGTTGGACATACATGAATTTGTGGATGTACGCTGGGATGGAGATATGGATCGTAAGAGATATACAAGTGGGTATGTGTTTAACCTATTTGGAGGAGCAATTAGTTGGATGAGAAAAAGATAGTCTGCAGTGGCAGTTTCAACTACAAAATATAAATACATAGAAACCACTCATACAAGCAAGGAAGCAATATGGTTACAAAGATTGTGTTTAGGTATTGGGTTGGTATATATTGTAAGGATAGATTGTGACAGTTAGAGTGCAATTTTTCTGACGAAGAACTTGTCTTATCATTCAAAGACAAAGCATATTGATGTTCAATATAACTTTGTGAGAGACATGGTCGAAGAAAAGAAAGTGTTGCTGATGAAGGTGAAAACTTTGAAGAATGTTGTAGATTGTTTAACAAAATATGTGAGCACTAAGAATTTCTCTTAGTGTAGAGGATATATGGAAATTTCTTCCCTATATTGTTGATTGTGTAACCGTATAAGCCCCTGTATACAAAGAAAACAACAAGTGGGAGAATGTTGGGTATGTGTTATATTCTTTGCATGACTAGCCCTAGCATCTACTACATTGGGTGTGAAGGGGGGTTTGAGGGGGTGAGGCGAGGGGGGGGGGGAGGTGCTAGGCCCACCCTTCAAGGGTTTGGTGGAATCTCCCTCGAGAAAATATTTTTTCCTCGGGAACTTTGTCGTAGGTTTTACTCTATTCTTGGGTCCCCTCAATTTTCATGTCCATTGTTGGGAGGTTTTTCTGCACATGGCTTTTTACTGATGGTTTTCTATTTCCAGTTAAGGAACTAGGGTTGTTGACTAATCTAGGTCATTGGTTTAGGGTTTTCGATGTCGATGGCTCCTATATGTATATTGTATTGTAAATAGTGTATGATATGAATGAATATAGAATATATTGGTTTTCCCGGTTTGGGTTTCAAGGGGAAAAGTCTTTGTATAATGTGTGAATTTTCCATTGTATCATTTTTTTTCTTTTGTTGAAAATATTTTTGCAGTAAAATATTGTACAAGGTTAAAATCTACAAATATCTCACTAGTAAGTGTTAACCAAGAAGATAAGTTGACTGGTTCCAATAAGAAATATGTTTTACTTTTCTTAAGGGAAACTTAGTCTAGTGAGGAGTTATTAAAATTAAAGACATACCCAAAAGTATTTACCAAGGAGAAGAAATATGAATTGGATAAGTTTCTAAAGGTGCACAAGGGAGTCTTCCAGGAGCCTAAAGGGGTAACACCTCAGAAGGAAGTAGAGCACAAAATCCAATTATTTCTAGACTCCCCTTTGTTGAATATTGGACTGTATAGATAGTCCATTCTGGAAGAAAATTAAGTATACAAATAATTGTAGGAGTTTTTAGAGAAGGGTGTTATTCAACCAGGTACCTCACCTTATGGGCCACCAATCATAATTGTACCCAATAAGTATGGGACTTGGAGAATTTGTATTGATTTTAGGGAATCGATCAAGATTACATTAAAGAATCGATACCCTCATCCTAGGATTATGATTTGTTGGAAAAATTGTAGCATGCCATGTTCTTCACTAAGGTAGATTGGAAATCATGATATCACTAGGAATGAGTTAAAGAAGAACATACCTAGAAGACTCACTTTGAGACAATCCAATGTTTTTATGAGTGGTTGGTTATGACATTCGGTTTATGCAATGCACCATCTACATTTATGAGACTAATGACATATGTTTTACGCCCATATATGGATTAATGTGTTATTGTCTATTTGTATGATATATTGGTTTATAGTGATACATGGGATGAGAACATCTCACATATTATGAAGGTGTTAAATACCCTATAGAATCATCAACTACTATCAAAACCCAAGAAATGTGAGTTTTCTCAACATATTTTGGTGTATCCGGGGTACTTGATCAGTGGAGGAAAGCTCAAGATATATCCCACAAAGAAGTAGGTCATTATGAAATGACCAATTCCTACAAATTGCATAGAAGTTGGGAGCTTTGTTAGGACATCATAGTACCTGCAGAATTTCATATCTTCATTTTCAACAATAGTTCAACCACTCCACACAATAACAATGGGAAAAAATATTTTCCAATGGGGAAAGAATAAGGAAAATGATTTTTTTTAGATGAAAATAAATATCATCCAAGCACTAGCACTCACACTACCAAACTTGCAAAAGTCATTCAAAGTGAAGATAGACAGAAGATGTTATGTCATGGGAGAAGTCCTGATGTAGGGAGGAATGCATGTTTTCTATCATTTTGAAGTATTTCATGGGGCGCTCCTCAACTACCATACCTAATACAAGGATATTAATTCCTTGGTACAAGCTGTCAAAAAGTTGAATCACTATCTAATTGGAAAGGAGGCCATAATCAACACAAATCACCAGCCAGTCCAGTATTTGCGGGCCTAGAGTAAGTTACAAAAAACCAAGCACTACAAATGGATGGGGTCCTTACAAAAGTTCCATCTATTCATGAAGTATAATAAAGGGAACATAGACAAGTTGGAAAACATGCTATCAAGGCCACCCACATCCAAGATTACATATTTGGAAACTTTGATGCACATGGAGATTTTTACCCATGATGCATACAAAGAGGCATATATGGAAGATGAGGACTTCCAAGAAGTGTTTCAACATCTATAGGGATAAATTTGTATAGAATACGTTGAAAGGAAGGATAACTATAATTTCCAATTTTTTTTTATCTACAAGCTAAACAAGCTCTATGTCCCTAAAGTTAAACTATTGCAACTTCTCAGAGAGGCTCACACTTCCAAGTTTGCAAGATGTTTTGTTCTTAGGAAGACATTTTCTATCTTACAAAGGTGCATGTACAATAAATCCAAGCAACAAGAAGTAAGAACTATACCATCGCTTACCTATATGCACTTTACCTTCGGAAAGCATTTGCATGGATTTTGTGGGAGGGTTACCATCAACTAGGAAGGGAAATGACTATATATTTCTAGTAGTTGACATGTTCAACAATATATCCATTCTAGTGCCTTGTAAACATACCATCAATGGAAAATAAGTAGAAAAATATTTCTTTGAACATGTCTAGGTGAACATTGGGATACCAAGGAGCATCATCTCAAACATGGATACTAGATTTCTCAGTGAATTTTGGACTATATTGTGGGATAATATGGAAACTAATTTGAAGAGGTGTACAACATTACATCCATAGAAAAATGGAAAGACAAAAGTATTCAATAGGAATTTGGTCTATATTTTGAGGGGTTACATTCATAAACATCCAAAGACTTGGGATAAAAACATGATCTATATACAACACTTGTATAAGAGATCATTCAACACTTCCACTAGTAAGTAAACTTTTAAAAGTTGCTTTGGATATTTTCCACTTTCGCCCTTATATGTTGTATATGGAAAACAAGGAGGAATGAGGGAGAAAATGATAGGAGATTCACTAAAATAAGAAACATTTGTTGAGAAGATCAATAAGATCCATTTTCAAGTGCAGGAGTTACTAGATAAGTCATAGGAAAAGTACAAGGATAGACATGACTAGCACAAAATATAGAGAACATTCTAGGTGGGAGAGAGAGTATGATTACAATTTAATAAGAATAGACTATAGGGTCCTGTTAATAAGATCAAGGCTCTACATTATGGTCCTTTTGAGGTATTGGAAAAGGTTGGAGATAACATATACAGGCTTAGTATACCCCCACAGATGCACATTTACTCAGTAAGCAATGTGTATAATATCAAGCTCTATGAGCCTTCCATGTTGGATTAGGAGGAGGAGTAGGTCCCACCTTCGATAGAGGATTTAACACTAGATGCTCAGACAAATTTGGAAGAGGACACAGTTTTGTAGAAGAGGTTCAAAACTACAAGAAAAGGGAAGCATGATCTTTGGAATATTGGGTTGAAATGACAATTGTCAAGAAAAGTAAAGTGGTACTCTAGGGAGAAGGTAGAGGAAATTATTCATCGCCTCATTCAGTAAATAGTTTTGGGACCAAAAGCCTCCCTAAATTGGGAGGTATGATATGGGTTGCATCATTATATTATATTTCATCTATCTCAATTCGTTCAAATTGGAAAAAAATTGGAAGAATCAGATTGTAGGGTCATTTAAAGGGCATATCCCAATTTTTAAAATTGGAGTTTAAAATTTTTCAAATCCATTTTGAGGCATTAAACAACTTTTTTGGGGGTCAAAACATACTAAGAATTAGTTGGGACCCCATGACACTATTCTACACATCATTATCTTTCCAATGGTGCAAAAATCATGTCAATCATAACTCGTATGAAAATGTTACACCTTCTACAATTTGAATTATCGTATTGACCACCATTGTACGAGAGGATGCCACATCAATCCTTGTTACTCATGCATATGGGGATAGCCACATGAGGACTTAAATAATATTCTAGAATTTCCAAAACCTTATCACAATTGAGGGTTGAGAAATTCAAAATCCTAACCCTAGATAGTTATCGGGCTATGTTAAATATCGAGTCATTAGAGGAGGAGAAGGGGTTGCATTCTATGTTATAGTATTTTTTTTCCATAGAAGAGTAGAACAACTAGGAGTAGAAAAATTAGAGAGCATAAGAGAGGAATTTAATTTTATGTAGAATCCTAATAGGCCAAAATTATTAGGTGACTCCATATAGAGTTTCCTCTCGTTTGTACTTGCATTATTTCCATATTTAGAGAAAAGAGAGAAGAGAAACATAAACTTGTAGCTTGGTTTTCTCCCATAAGGGTTTCCTAGAGAAATAAATTACGTTATTTGGTGGATGGTGTGTGAATTTGTTTTACCATTATCTATTTTTTTCATTTCATATATTTCATGCATAAGCAAAAGAGCAATAAGAAAACATTCTGGAATCTAAAGGAATTTAATCTTCATAGTGTAAGTTTCATTTTTATTTATCAAATCTGTTGTGATGAACTATTCTAGTGGAATGTTTGTTGAAGTTTACAAATAAGGGAGAGGGAAAGACACAGAGAGGGAAATAGTTTTAGAGGGAGAGGGGTGGATGGGGTGGAAGATAGAGAGAGAGGGGGAGGGGGAAAAGGAGGGGGGTATATAGGGAGGGAGAGAGCGTGGGAGAGAGAGAGAGATTAGAAGAGAGGGGATGAATATAAAAAAGGGTAGAGAGAGAGAGGG
>JASDQU010106514.1:0-13282 GCA_032191745.1 Picea mariana | reverse complement strand
GGGGGTAGAAGTAGGGAAGAAAAACAAAGGTAAACAAGGAGAGAAAAATGGGGGAGATTATATGAGTAAGAGAGAGAGAGAGAGAGGAGAAAGTGAGAGACTTGGATGGGGAAATAGAGGTATTTAGAGAGATATATCGGGGGAGAGTTGAAGAGAGAGGGGGGGAGAGTGGTGAAGAGAGAGAAGGAGGGATATATGTGAAACAAGAGAGAGTATGTGTGGTAGGGGAAGTTAGAGAGTGATTCAGGGTGGGATGGGGAGAGATAGAGAGAGGGAGGGTAGAGATATGTAGGTATGGAGGGATAGATAAGGGAGGAGAGTGGGGTAGAGGCACAAGGAAATAGGGAGAGAGGGGAAAAGGTGGGAGAGAGAGAGAGAGGGATAGGGGAGGATAGAAAATGAGTGAAAGAAGAGAAGAGGGGAGAGAGAGAGAGAGGGATAGGGGGAGATATAAAATGAGTGAAACATATACTTAAGCTAACTGAAAGGACAATTTATAATGTCATCGAGCCTATGAATTAATGATGTATTTCAAGTCCCACATTCAAGCAAATCTCCATGACATTTGGAATACATAACTGTATTTTAGTGTTTGGGGTATATGAGAATATAGGATACCATAAGTGGCACCATCCCTGACCTCCATCATAAGTATGTATCCCTAATCCTCTTTTTTTGTCCACCACTAGGCTACACCTTTTTATTCCACTCTCGCATTTTCAATATGTGAAACATCTCATTGCTTACATCATATTAAATCTATGATGATTTGAACCATATTCCTTTCAATTCAACTTTCTTTCATTTTCGTTATGTAAAATATTTGATTACTTAGATTTTTGGTTTCAAGAGTAGCAGGAAACAAATATTAACATACTGAAATCATCATGAGGAAACCAATATACTCACAAAATCACATTTTCATTAATCTACAATAATAATAATACATCTCTCATACACTAATACATTTGTGAGGCCTCATAATATAGCATTCAGGTTATCTCAACAAGTTGTACAATATACCATAACAATGTCCATAACTATCTCCACAATATCTCCATGAATATCTCCATGTTGTATCCATCCCTAATTTCACTCGTTGTCCTCATATTTCATCATACATAGACTTATATAATAAGTATACTCTCAGGAATAGTAATATATCATATCATAGGTATGATTTTTTCCTTCATACTCCCCTTTAATGAATACTTATGATTCAATCTAGATGTCTTCAGTTATCTTCGTCATCTTTGGTATTTTTCATCTGCATATGTTACTTTAGTTATCATATGTTTCCTGAGTTGTATCTGAGTCAATCATCTGAACTACATCATATCCATATCAATGATTTCTTTAGATTAGCCTTGATATTCCCATTGTTTTTCTATGGATTACCCTTTAAACATTATATTATACCTAGGTTTTTTCTTGGATCACCCTTAACCATTACAAACTTGAATTAATTTCATCTTATCATGAACCATTCATTACATTAGTGGTTTTGGATGAACACAAACTTGCATCTGTCATTACAAAGTGGTTATTGGTTTACCATGAACCAAATTTACAAAAATACTCATGACTCAAGGAAATGACTCAATAAAATGACAACACTTTCTTAAACATGTTTAACTGACTTTAATGACAAATTATATTTGGAGGAACAATTAACTCATGAACTTTATATGGGAGATATCATTGCACACTTGAATACTTGACCCTATAAAATAATTTCAACATAAACACAAAAATCCACCATTCAGGGACACCTATCGAGCCACATTAGATATGTATACAAGGATTTCAAATTTCTTTATTCCAACACTTGTGATGATCACAATTTATAAGGCCACAAAAAATACATGGATGTGAGTTCCAACATTTTTCCTTTGCGTGTCCTTTTCCACCACAATGATTACGACACTGTTCCTACTTGTGCACTTGATTTGTTGTTGAGGTTGTTTCTCTTGGTTTGTTTCCTTTGCTGCTACTTGTAGATATTTCATTTTTTGTTGATGATTCTTCTTTTACAAATTTTATGTCACCATTTATTTTGCTTCCTTCATAACAAAGGCCTTTATTTTTTGGCATTAAACATATTTTTATGGCCTTTTGGATGCCTTTATGATTCTTTCCTAAAAAGTTTCCATAAAATCCCATTTTATGCATAATTTTTGAACCTATTCCCTTAGTATTCTTTTCAAAGAAACCAAGTTCATCATCTTCATTATCAAATTTATCTTCAAAAACAACAACATAATCATCATCTTCGTTATCATCTATACCATTTTTTTGAGACTCGTAACATGAGAGAGATACATGTACATGATTATCAATCAAATCACCATTACCGTATGAACTATTAGATGAACTATAAAACTTTAGAAGAAAATCATATGTTTCACACATTGCATCACACGTTACATTTTCTTGTTTTAGATGTTTAACTTCATTTGTGAGTGTTGACAAAACATTCTCCTTTGCCAATAATTATTGTTGCAGTGATTCTATCAATTTTTCCTTTTTATCTTAAATTTTAAAAATATCGTGCATAAATTTATCTAGTGATGTCAACTTTTCTTCTAATGTGTCGATGCATTATGTAGAAAAACAAACAATTTCATGATAAATCTCATTATATCATGTTATAAATTTTTCAACTTGGAAAATTATGGATTGATTTTGGTTTTGTAGTCTCTCTATTTGTTGTAAATCATTATCAAGGTCTTGTTGTAGAAGCTCAATTTCTTGACTAATTGTTTGAAGTCTGTTTCCTCCTTTTCCCATTTAAAAAAATTCAATGCTTGTTTTCCTTAATTACTCAGGCTCACTTGTAATCATGCTCACTTACCAAAGAATGAATAGAACAAATTGAGTGTTAAGTACAACCGATCATCCAACCTTCGTTCAAGCAACAACAATAATATTTGGGTGTCAAGTACCACCGAACATGCACCCAAAGTATTCCACTATAGCAACACTTGAAACTTTGTTCTCAAATACAAACTTTTACAATACTTCAATGCTAGTTTCACCTTTTAAGTTCAACCATAGGCTTTGACTTTGACTCCTTAACTTTAACATCAACCTTCACTTTACTTTGAATCTAGAATATAAACATCACTAAAATTTAGACTCATTACACTCAAAATATTCTAATCACACTTGAACTTGATGCTCAATATTTGACTTGATTCGACACTATCAATTTACCAATATTTCATAATACAATTTGATTCGAAAAAAGTTGAATACTTCAACTCTTCACCCAACCGTCACCTCGTTACATCAATAAATTACCTTGACTAAATTTCAACTTAATGTTTACACCTTTTGACACCTTTTCAATGACTTTAACTTCACAATCTAATCACTTTAACCTTGACTCTTTGTTTTTAAAACAAATAATTACTTTTTAAAAATAATGGATAAATATTGACTTTACAACTTAATGGATTCTTTTTACCAAAATAAAAAATAAAAATCTATATTCTTTCCACCACTTCAAATATCCTTGCTATGGAATCTTGCATGTGTTGTTAGGATGTTTTCTTGTTTGGATACTCGCCTTAAGAATTGTGCAAGCGTTCTCATACTCAACTTCATGGAATGAAAACTGACTCAATTTCTTCCCATCAAACCACAATTTGAACCCTCGGGGATGGCACCATGAGCAAGGTACTCCCTAGTGTATGAATTTTTTTACATGTAACAAAAAATTATACTGAAGGAGAAACTCATCCATCATTCACCAGATTTCCTACTTGACCACTTTCCATATCACATGTTCGAATCACAAAATATCCAATCTATTTCCATCTTCACTGAGAATATAAATGGCTACTAGAGGCTTGAAAACCTTGTCGCTAATGTTTACATAATTCTTGAAATTCTACGTTCGATCAAAGGTGGCGATTAAGATGATGCAGACTTGAACTAATTTGGGATAAATCTTGTTGATTCCACTTCCCATTGGTACATCGATTAACCTATTGAAAATATTTCGTAACTTAGTTTTATTTGATGAAGAATATACATTTATCGATGGACGTGTTGGCTCAATTATAGATCATAGCCACCTTATACCTCACCATTCTTATTCCTGTCATAGAAAATACAAAATTTCTCTGAATTCTCATGAAAATCACTCGAGAAGTAGATATTTATGGTGGCCTCTGAAGTTTTTTCTCAAGTAGAAGATCTCCACAGTGGAGGATACTCTTCTAATGGACCATTATTGGTTCTCAATATGGATCTGCTACTGTACCAGGAAATTCCCATGCATCTTTATTTCCACCTAGGACAGGAAGGAATGTCGTCTCTAATTTGTTTAATTGATTTAAAACTAATACTTGTCCAACTAAAAACTTTCGATATGTTTCTTCAACTAGTGATGGTAAGATTCAATCAATAGGACATGGAATTGAATATTTTGATGGTGCATCGCATTATTTCCTTTCCCCATCAATCCATCAAAGTACAATTACATCATTTTCACACAAACCCTTAATATGATAACTCTCATTCTTGGGATTATTGTGAACTTCCAGCCAAAAAATCCTCACAAATTCTCACAACCTCAAGAACTCCATTGCTCTAATATCAAATGTTGGTTTCAATATAATTAGGAAACAACTATTAACATACTAAAATCATCATAAGGAAATAACTATCCTCAAAAAATCACATTTTAGTTAATGTACAATAATAATAATACATCTCTCGCAGACTAATACATTCGTGAAGAATCATAATATATCATTGACATGATTAAAACAATATGTCTGGAATATAGCATAACCATCTCCATAAATATCTCCACAATATCTCCATGAATATCTCCATGTGATCTCCATCCCTAATTTCACTTGTTTTCCTCATCTTTCATCATACATAGAATTCTAGAATAAATAAATTTTCATGAATAATAATTTATCATATTATAACTATGAATCATTTATTCCTCCATCCACTTTGCAACTAGATGGTAGTTTAAACCAAATACGTATTTATCATATTATAACTATGAATCATTCATTCCTCCATCCACTTTGCAACTAGATGGTAGTTTAAACCAAATACGTTCTCTCTCTCTCTCTCTCTCTCTCTCTCTCTCTCTCTCTCTCCCATTTCCATATTTAACTATGTATCTTCATCCATCTCCTTCTCTATCTTCCCACTCACTCTATATCCATCTAACTCTCTCCCTCTCACTCATTCCCTCTCTCTACCTCCCTCCCTCTCCCTGTATTCCCCCATCCCTCTCTATAACTCTTTACCTATCTCTCCCCCCTTCCTTTTCCCACTCTCTCTCACCCTCCCTCCCTTTCTCCCCCTACTCTCTCCCACCCTTCGTCTCCTACCACTCTCTCTCTCTCAATGGAGAGAGGGAGAGAAAGAAATAAAGGGAGGAGGGGAGGAAGGTGGAGAGATAAGATAAGAGAGGGGGATGGGAGAGGGAGGGAGGGAGATAGGGGTAGAGAGAGGGAGGTAGAGAGAGATAAATTGAGAGTATTAGTGAGGAGAGAGAGAGGGGGGGAAGAAGTGGGGTATAGAGGGAGGGAGGGATAGAGGTTTATATGGAGAATGAGGGGAGGAGGGTGGGGAGAGAGTTGGGGGGGTAGAAATAGAGGAGAGAGGGAGATAGCGGGGGGGAGAAGGATATTGGGAGAGACAGAGAGAGAGACAGAGAGAAGGTGGGGGGAGACAGAGAGAATAGGGGAGAAATAGAGAGAAAGAGAGGAGAGAGAGGGAGGGGGAGTGGAGAGAGAGAAATAGAGAGAAAAGGAGGCATGGAGGGAGAGAAAGAGAGCATGGGAGAGAGAAAGTGAGGGAAGGAGGGGTGGAGGGAGGGATTGAGAATGTGGCAATGGGGGTCAGGAGGGAGTGATCCCGGAGGATCTAGAATGCTCAAAGAGATCCACGAGGGTAAAAAATGGATAAAAAATTTGATCATCTCAAATTATTTGTAAAAAAAACTTCATTGTGTAGATATCGTTGATAGCTTTCCAACAATGCAAAAATATCCTCAAATGGAGTTTGTGTTCAAACATTATGACCTTCAGAAGCTTGCCAAGAATAAGAAAACAGTCAAAGTAGGGGTGCCATGTGGCAAGACCACATGATTCCACATGGCTTTTTCGTATATAAAGGTACAATTAGTGTCTATATGTTGACGTGGAAATGAATGGGTAGTGACGTGGCAGAATGTTGAAGCAAGAAGGTAATTGTACTACAAGTGGACCAACTAGAGAGTGCCACATGGCACTCTCCAATTGTAAATAATTGCTAAGGGAGAATAAACTTTGTTGGGGGTCAAATGGAATAGAACCCATGAGCTTTGGGAGAATATTCCATAGAATATTCCAAAGTATTAACTATATCATCCTACCAATGCACCATCATTGTTTCTTGTTATAAAAAACAAAAAAATATATATTTAAGTTATAACAAATGTCCCGGAAATATAGCGGGCCATAGTTAGGCTAGGCACACATATATAAAACTAGCTACGAACAGTGTACGAAGCATGGATTTATGTTCCAACATGGTAATTTGTTCAAAGTTTGAACATTGAATTTCATGCCAAGAGCACCCTACATAGAATTTTGTGCATAATTTTCCTCATTTTGAATGAAAGAGGTGTTCCTATGTTGGATTTGTGTTAGTTTTTATGCTATTGAGTTCTTTGAGGAAGGCGTAGAATTTGTAAACTATTTTTCCTCATAATTTCAAGCTGAATTTGACGGTGTTGTCGATTCTATGTAAAAGTTCTATGTATGAAAGTCTTAGTCCAGATTGTCATGTATGAGATGCATAGTCTCGTTATTCATGCAAAAGGGGGTCTTTAAGCACCTGTTCAAAAGATAGTAAAGTTTATAGTCATTCTTCTCTGAATTTCCTAAGCAGTTTAGTGGTAACCTATGCTTCTAAGTTGGAGTAACATAATTTAAGGGTGTCCTAAAAAATTTGGCATTTGTAAGTCCATTCATTGTAATTTTTGCATTTGAACATTAATCAAGCAGTCTCACTATTTAAAAACGGAACCAAAGATGTAGACCAATATGGGTGAAATCTAGTAAATTTTTTTTTATGTGCAATTGGAATTATTGTTGAACTTATTTTACTTGAGATTCAACATTCTTATTTCCGCAAGTTATATTTATCAGTTGATGAAATTTATGGATAAGTAAGTGCTTTCACATGATATTTTACAAATAGTCATATCGATCTTCATTTATGAATCTGACTGGATGTTTTGTTTCTTCTTATGAACTATTTGACATTTAAGGATTTTCACGTTGAATTGGTATCAGAGTTTTGTTGTTATCATGGGAAGGAAGTTGGTATCAAAACTCATTTGATATTTTAAGATCATGTAGTATCAGATCTGGTTTTGATGTTTATTTGAAAGTGAAGGCTTACGAGGTCCAAACTCAATATTGGTGAAGGATCGTTGAATAGTAAATTTATGAGATTGGTTTGAGGCATTAATTTTGAAAGCAGGAAATAGATTCAACAAAAGACAAGGATTCTTCTAATCCAAATAATTTTGGTACTCAAAAGGGATTGTTTTCTGTGTTCATGGAAATGAAGGATATGATGGAAGAAATATATGAGGATCAAAATAATTCCAATGGAACTGGTAGTAAAATAAAAGGGAAGGTACATAATTTTGAGAATCAATTGAAGGGAAGAAGAAGAGAAGCCTACATGTTCTCATTGCAAGAAGAGAGGACATGAGGAGGAAAAATGTTGGAATTTGCATCCAAAGATGCTACCAAAGAATTTCAAGGAAAAGGGTAAACATAAGGCCACAACCATAGTTCAAGATCTTGGATCAGATTATAAAGTTACAACTATGACTGTTAAAGGATTTTTTTTTTATTTTTCTAGTTCTAGTTCACATACATATTATTCAAAGTATAATGTAATCCCTTATAGAAGGAAAATAAAATAACCATTTCATTTACAAGTTATCTGAAAGAACAATAAGATCGATACACTTGTTGATAGTTGATCACAAGTAAATCTTATTTCAGAGTAAGTTGTTAACAATTTGGGATTGGAAACTAGGCCTCATCCAAGAATGTATCCTTTGGGTTGGATTTGTGATAATGTTCAGTTATAGATAACTAAACAATGCAAGTTAAAGTTTTCGATCACATCCTATTTCATTGATGAGGTAGAGTTAGATGTTGTTCCATTTTACATTTATGGGATGGTTTTAGGAAGTCCATACTTGTATGATAAGAAGGCCATTTTATAAAAGGAACAAAAAAAGTACCATATTTTCAAGGATGGGATTGAGCTCATTATGAGAGCTCATCATATGAAGACTAATTTGATAGTTTTCACTATAGGGCACATGAAAATACTATTTAATACTAGTATATAGGATACATATTTATATTCTATTATTGAAAGTACACCATGGTCTTTTATTGATGTTGTTCATGTTAATAAATAAAAATATGTTGATGGTTCATTCTCTTTCACATATGTATATTCATTTATGTTGTTCAATTTTTTACTAGTTAGTGGAGTATGGTTAACTTGGTCAACAATGGTGGAGTTTATGAATTTAAGGGAATGGTTAACTTGGTCAACAATGCTTTTTCAGTCTTTGTTATCATTATGATGAATTAGGTTCTCATTATAAAAGAAGGAAATTTGGATGATATTGGAAAAGTGAGGTGGAAGTATCCTCACTTGATTTCTGAATGATCCATACTTTTGGAGGTCCGAAAGTTCTTCAGTGAGAAGGTGTGATCCAGGGGGATCCAAAACGCTCAAAGCGATATAGAAGGATCCAAAAATGATCAAAAATTTGATCATCTCAAATTCTATAGAAAACAAATTCAATTCCTAGATCTCGACGATATGTTTCCAACGACGCAAAAATTGCCTCAAACAGAGTCCCTATGCAAAATTTATGGCCTTTGAAAGTTTGGAAAAAAATGGAAAAAGTTAAAGCAGGGGTGTCATGTGGCATGCCCACAGGCTACCATGTGGCCTATCTATACAGGCATATACATTCAATGTCTATATGATAACCTGGAAATGGCACAATAGTTATGTGGCAGAATGATGATGCAAGAAGTTGACTATACTATAAGTGGACCAACCAGAGAGTGTCATGTTTCGCTCTCTAATTGGCCAATAATGGCTAAGGAAGAATAAAATTCATTGGGGTTTGAATGGAATATAACCCATGACATTCGAGAGAATATTCCATGGAATATTCCAAAGTCTTAATTATAACCTCCTACCAATGCGACACCATTGTTTCTTGTTATAAAAAACAAAACAAAATATATTTAAGTTATAACAATTGTCACGGGAATATAGCAAGACATGGTTAGGTCGCCTACACCTATATAAACCTAGCTCTAGACAATGTACGAACCATGGATTTTTGTTCTAGCATATTAATTCATGCCAAATTTGCGACAACATTGGAATTTATTCCAAGAGTTCCCTACATAAATTTTCGTGTAGAATTTTCCTTGTTTTATGTGCAAGAGATGTTCCTATGTTGGATTTGTGTCATTTTGCATGCTATCGAGTTCTTTGATGAACATATAGAGTGTTTATACTCATTTTTATGATAATTTTGAGAGGAATATGATGGTGATGTCGGTTATGTGTAAAATTGCTATGTATGAAAGTCTTAGTCCAATTTCTCATGTACAAGACTCATAGTCTGATTATGCGTGCAAAAGGAGGTCTTTAAGCATTTTTTTAGAACATAGTCAATTTTATACTCATTCTTCTTAGAATTTCATGAGGAATTCAGTGGTAACCTCTATTTATGGGTTGGAGTAACAAACTTTAAGGGATTCCTAAAAAAATTGTCATTTGTGAGTCCATTCATTGTAAGTTTGTCATTTGAGCATTAATCGAGCAGTTTCATAGTTTGAAAATGAACCCGAAGATGTATCCCAAGATGGGTGAACTCCGTTAACAAATTTTTAATGTGTCATTTGAATTATTGTTGATGTTCGTTTAGTTTAGTTTCAAAATTCTTATTTTCGCAAGTTATATTTATCAGTTGATGAAGTTTATGGATAAGTAAGTGTTTTCACATGATATTTTTTCAAATAGTCATATCAATCTTCATTTCGAGATTTGGATGGATGTTTAATGTCTTCTTATGAATTAATTGACTTCTAAGGATTTTTAGTCTTAATTGGTAACATAGTTTTGTTGGTACCATGTGAAGGAAGTTGGTATCAAAACCTATCTGATATTTTAAGATCATGTGGTATCATAGCTAGTTTTTATGTTTATTCGCAAGTATATGCTTATGAGGTCCAATATCAAGCTTGGAGAAGGATCATTGAAGAGTACATTCCCGAGATTAGTTCAAGGCATGAATTTTGAAAGCAGGAAATGGATTCAACAAGATACACATATTCTTTTAATCCAAATCCTTTCAGTACTAAATATGTGTTGTTTTATGTGTTCATGGCAACGAGGGCTATGGTGGAAGAAATGTATGAGGATCAAAAGAATGCCAATGAAATTGGTAGTAAAGGAAAAGGGAAGACACATAACTTTGAGAAACAATCGAAGGGAAAAGAATAAGAGAATCCTACATGTTCTCATTGCAAGAAGAAATGACATGATGCTCAGAAACATGTTGGAAGTTGCATCCAGAGAGCCTACCAAATAATTTCAAGGACAAGGGTAAAAACAAGGCCATAATCATAGTTCAAGATATTGGATCATATTACAAAGTTACATCTATGAGTGTTAAAGGTATATTTTATGTTTATAGTGCTAGTTTACATACCTCTTCTTTAGAGGATATTGTAATCCCTAATGGAAGGAAAAGAAAAAAACAGTTTCATTTACAAGTTATCTCAAAGAACAATAAGATTGATACACATGTTGATAGTGGATCACAAGTAAATATTATTTCAAAGAAAGTTGTTCATAACTTGGGATTGGAAACTAGGCCTCATATGAGACTGTATCCTTTGGGTTTGATTTATGATCATGCACAGTTACAGGTAACTAAACAATACAAGTTACAATTTGCAATCACATCCAATTTAATTGATGATGTAGAGTTAGATGTTGTTCCACTTGACATTTGAGGGATGGTTTTGGAAATTCCATACTTGTAAGACAAGAAGGCCATTTTTTATAGGGAACATAACAAGTATCATGTTTTCAAGGATGGGACTGAGTTCATTGCAAGATCTCATAAGATGAAGACTAATTTGACAGTTGTCACTACAGGGCACATGAAAATTCTAGTTAATACTAGTATCCAAAATCCAAATTTACATCCTATGGCTGAATGTAAAATATGTCCTTTGGTTGATGTTGTTCTTGTTAATAAGGGAAAATATGTTGATGGTTTATTCTCTTTCACATTTCTATATTCAGTTTGTTACTAGTTAGTGGAGTATGGTTAGTAGATGCAACAATGAATGGTGGAGTTTGTAAATTTAAGGGAATGGTAAACTTGGTCAACAATGTTGTTTTTGTCTCCATTATAATTATGATGAGTTAGGTGCTCATTATCCAAGAAGGAAAGGTGGATGAGAATGGACAAGTGAGGAGGAAGTATCCTCACTTCAATTCTAAATGATCCATACTTTTGCAGGTCCAAAAGTTCTTCAGTTGGAAGGTGTGATCCAGGAGGATCTAAAATGCTCAAAGAAATCGAAGAGGATCCAAAAATGCTAAAAAAATTGATCATCTCAAATAATCTCAAAAAACATTCATTGTGTATATCTCAACGATAGATTTCCAATGATGAAAAAATTACCTCAAGCAGAGTCTATATGCAAAGATTATGGCCTTCCAAAATTTGGTAAAAACATGGAAAACATCAAAGAAGGGGTGCCACATGGTAGACCCATAGGATTTTGCATGGTCTATCCATACATGAAGGTACATTTAGCATCCGTATGCTGACATGGAAATGAATAGGCATTGATGTGTCAGAATGTTGATGCAAGAAGATGATTGTACTAAAAGTGGACCAACTAGAGAGTCCCACGTGGCACTCACTGATTGGCCAATAATGGATAAGGGAGAATAAAATTTTTTAGGGGTCGAATGGAATAGAACCCATAACCTTTGGGAGAATATTCCACTAAATATTCCAATGTCTTAGCTATAACCTCCTACCAATGCACCACCTTTGTTTCTTTTTATAAAAAATAAAAATATATATAAAAATTGTCCCAAGAATAGAGGTGGCCATATTTAGGTTGCCCATGCCTATATAAGCCTTGCTCTACACATTGTAAAAACCATGTATTTTCATGCCAACATAGTAATGTGTGCCCAGTTGTGACAACATTGGAATTTGTGCCAAGGGCACCTTGCATAGAATTTTGAGAAAAGTTTTCCTTGTTTTGCATGCAAGAGGTGTTCCTATGTTGGATTTGTCTCGTTTTATGTGTTTTGAGTTCTTTGAGGAAGGTATAGAGTGTTTATACTCATTTTTCTCATAGTTTTAAGAGGAATCTCATGGTGATGTCAGTTCTATGTATGAAATTCTTAGTCCAGTTTATCATGTATGAGACTCATAGTCTCATTATGTATGCAAAAGGGGGTCTTTAAGCACCTATTCAAAACATAGTCAACTTTATACTCATTATTCTAAGAATTTTATGAGGAATTTAGTGGTAACCTTGGTTCTTGGGTTCAAATAACATACATTAAGGGTTTCCTAAACGCTTTTACATTTGTAAGTCCATTCATTGTAATTTTTTCATTTGAGCATTAATGGAGCAATCTCATTGTTTGAAAAGGGACTTGAAGATGTATCACAAGATAAGTGAAATTAGTTAACAAATTGTTTATGTGCCATTTGGATTATTAATGATATTATTTTAATTTAATTTCAACATTCTTATTTATGCAAGTTATATTTGATGAAGTTTATGGATAAGTAACTATTTTCACATGATAGTTTTAGAAATACTCATATCGATATTCATTTCTGAATCTGGTAAGATATTTAGTGTATGTTTATGAACTAATTAACATCTAAGGATTTTAGGGCTTAATTGGTATCACACGAAGGAATTTGGAATCATAACTCATTTCATATTTCCATATCAGACATAGAAAGATAGAGAGAGAGGGGGGCTAGTGAGTGGGGTAGAGAGACATATGTATGGAGGAAGAGAGAGAGATTGTAAGAGTGGGGACATGAGAGAGGGAAAGAGGGAGATAGGTAAACAGGGGAAGAGAGAGACGGGAATATAGAGGGAGGGATAGATTGGTAAAGGGAGAGAGAGAGAGAGAG
>JASDQU010106513.1:210221-253459 GCA_032191745.1 Picea mariana | reverse complement strand
GGGAATTCTATTATAAGAATGTTGTGTGTAAACCAAATTTTAATCCCAAGTCCTAGGAATCTTCTGATTGTAACCTAGTTGAACCGAAGTCCTATTCACTACCTTTGTTTGTCCATTATTTTGTGGGTGAAAGGTGTTGATATTAAAGACTGTTTTACAATCTTTGAGTCAACCTCACGAGGATAAAATCCCCTTATGTTTTTAAAGAGGTGGTACTCCTCTATTTCTAAATAACATGAAAGAATATAAACAATGCCTAAGGGAGGACCAAGATTATTCTTAAATAAATATTCACACGCAAAGAATACCTGAGAAAGGAATAGGTATCTTATAGAAAGTAAATATTTACAATATGTTTAAGGATCACAAACCAAAAGAGTGTGCTGTAAAATAATACAACATTTACATCACAACATTCATCAAAGTAGAACACTATATTCAAGGAAAGGAAAGGGAAAATATGGACCACATATGGCAGATAACTTTAACTGATTATTTCATTAGGCACAAATGATATTATGATAGACATACATTTGAAATCTCATGCTTAAAATCAAAGTCTTGAGATTACAATAATGTTTTGTCCCAAGTTATTTCTTTGGGAACCTAAAAAATAATATAAGTCCTTAAATGAAAAAGTAATGTCTTGGAATACAAATAAAATATTTCATTTGTCCTTCAAAAAGGACAATGATGGGGCTCCCACGGACCATGAAATGAAAAGACCTAGAAGACACAAGAAAAACAATCAAGGATCAACCCTAGGTTCCAAAAGTTAATGGGAAATGGAAGGGAAAATGATAGATGACTGTAGAAGAAGGAAACCAAGAATGAGAATAAGGTCACTACTTGAACCACTATGATGGAAATTATTCTGAGCCCTTTACTTGATTGTTGGTGCCTCTTTTGTAGATGGTTGTTGTGATTGAGGTGGCATAATTGTTGCAACTGTTTCTTGTTGATATGGCTCGATGATCTTGATTAGGGATTTTCTTAGCCACTCTTCTATGTATTCCCTCATGGGGGCCACTGTGATCTTATGTTTAGTCTTTATTTCGATCAGCTTATTCTCCACCTCTCTTAGGTCCATACCTAATTGGTGCAATGTGTCATCCACCTAATCATTTATGCTGATATATATGAATAGACACCTTTCAACTTCTTCCTTGGAGCATTCTATTAAATCAGTGAACTCACTTACCCATGCAAATTTTAATACATCAAGTTTCTCTAATAATTTCTCTTTAGATAAAATTATTTTGTCCATTAATAAACTTGGGCCGTCGAGTTCCTTTGTGAGATCAACAAGTTTAAAGAATAAGTCACATATTTTATTCTCCACAACATCTAATTCATTGATCATTTCTCTTAAACATTTTATTCTTTTCAACCAACATGCATTAATTTGTTTCATCATGATATTAGAATGAAGGTTTTAGTCTCTTCTATGGATGTCACTTAAACTTGAAACTTTAGCTGAAAATGTTTCCACAATGTCTTTGTAAAAACCTTCATTGTTTTCCATATCTTTTTTGGAGACATTCTTTTAAATGTGTAATCCTCGTTGTGAAGTTCGTGGAGCTCTGTGCAAGCTCCCATATTTCTTGGATCAAATATATATTTGTTTCTATCCCATCTCCAACATACTTTCTTACTGCTAACAACAAATTAGATGAACCTTTCCACTTATTGCTACTTTCTGGGATATCTTCTAAGGTAAGTGTTAGTTGAACTGTGTTTAATGACTCAACAAATAATGGTCTTGGAATCATAGTTGCCTCTAATTCTCTTATTTTTTCCTTTAAAATTAAAAATTCCTTTTCTATGTTATCGATAAATTTCTTCAGTTCTTCTCTAGTTTCTTCATGAAATTGTACAATATTTGAAGGTGTAACCCCATGGAAATCAATTTCTAATTTCCATTTCTCAGACATTTTCTTGTTTTTCATGTTTATTTTTTTAATGAATAATTTTTTAGATCTTCTATCGTAGGCCTCGTGGTGCAATGTCAAAGGCTACTCTTCAAATATTTAGGGTTCATGAGCGACTAGAGCTTTGAAAATTTATTTTGTTTCCAAAGTTGTTGTTCAGACCAACTGGGTTCTTCGATAAGCTCATTTACATCCATTGCATTTGGACTTTCTTGAATTTCAGGTATTTCTAACCCCTTTTTTTGGGTATCTCTTTTTCTTTTAGCAGAGGTATATACTGTATGAGATTTTTCAATATTTTTCTTTGTTGGGTCCTTGTCATTGCCATCGTCTGATTTTCTGGCAGTTGTTTTCTTTGTTTCCAAGCCACTGCTTCTTGGTTTAGTTCTTATCGGGGTACTTCTTTGAGACACAATCATAGAATTGGGGTTTTTATTCGTTACTTCTCTACCTTGCTATCGATAGCATTCAATAGTGTTGGATAATTCTTCAATATCATTAAGAGCTTGGTTAGTTGAAGTATCAAGGAGATTCAAATTATTCCCACCTCCTTCTTTAAACTATTCAATTTTGGTAAAATAAGAGGAATGACTGACTAGGGACATATGTGCAGTAAATAAGTCATTAGGGTCAAAACCCTCAACACATTCGACTTCATTGAGGCTGAGTTGGTCAAATTGACCTACAAGTTCATCCAAATGTGAGATGTGTTTTACAACAACTTCTCTTAATTTCCAAGGCAACATGATGAATTGCTTTTTTTTTTTCTCATTAAAGAAATGAGTCCAATATTTGTATTTCCTGCACACTTCTATAACAAAATATCTGTCTGATACATAGAAAGAGAGGAAACGAGGTTTCTCCTCAAAACTGAATAACCTTATAATGTTGAATTCCTCTGTAATTAAAAAAAATCTTTTTTGTGAGAGAAAGGTGGAAGCTTCAAGTGATGTCTTGATGTGTTAGGGCCGAAGATTAAAATTTTAAATTCTAAGATAAAATTGTTGTGGGCTTAGTAGAAATGATATTGATCCTTTTTCCGCCATAAAACTAGATACCAAGAAAATACTGGTTCCACCTTGAAAATGGCATTTCTTTCCCTTGACAAATCCTCGAAAACATGGCAGTAGGCTATGGAAAAAATAAAATAGGATGTCATGTAAAATTTTTGGGTTTTCTTCAGACTACTCAGTTGAAATGACATTTCCTTAGAAATAATGCGACCCCAATCAAATAGGGCATATTCATGCATAGTGGAATGGAGAATATAAATTATATATCTCAACAATGAGGTCATGGATTCCAAACCAATCATGCGAGAAAACAACTAGGAAAATTCCTTGTATGGGTATCGATGGCCCTGGGAATAACAACAATAATACTACTGTATCCTTGGCTCCTTACTTTACTTTGTCAACCTAGGGTTCATACAAACTTAAGAGGTGTCGTGCAATGTATATGCAGTATTCATTGAAAATAGTATAGGTATGAGATTGATCAAGGGTTGGAATGCATGAAATGGTGCAAGAAATTGAAATGTCAAAGAGAAACTTTAAAGTACCGCCTGAAGGAAAAGCACACCACATTGAAAGTACAATTATTCTAAATAGATTAAAATTAATTTAGTATAATGGAAGGAAATAAAGCATGCTAAACCATAAGGAGAAAACTGAAAGAAAAATATGAATTCATTCTACTGTATGGAAAAAAATGCAATGAAAGAAAAGCTAAACTAATGCATGGACTGAACAAGCTATTTTATGCCTAACCCTTTGATCAATAACAAGCCATGTGTATTCTTAATGGTTATTTATGTTCTTATGAAAAGAAGATTGAGATAAAATGAAATCAAGAGCTAAAATATTCCTACAGGAGGTTTCTACAGGAACTGTACAGTTTCTACAAGAATTGTGCAGTTTCTACATGAAGCCAAAAGAGGCCTAGAAAGATAGTGTAAGTCTTCTGAAGCATAAAAAAAGATAGACTATAATAAAATGGAATAGATATGAGGTTATTGGCCTTGGAAAGATACCCAAGGGTGTTCCAATAGGCTGCTGAATATTTCTACATGATGCATGATGTAACTAACCAGTTAATGATAAACTGACATAAAACAAAATTAATCATGCAAAACTAAATTAAGCGTCAAAAGGAATGAAATGATAACTAATCACTATCTTAACATGCTAAGAAATAAATAAATTGCAACATGGTCCTTGATCCCTCTTGAGTGGGCCCTACCCAAGAAGCACAAGGTACCTTGAGAAAACTCTAATAAGTTGAAAACACGACCATCTTTATTCCATTAAAATTAGTAGTACATTAAGAGAAAAAAGGCTCTAGAGTCTAAGTCTTCAACAAAAGTCTTTAGAGAAAATTCTCAATACAACAATATCAAAATGTGTCCTCCTCTCTCCTAGGCTAGAGATCCTATATATAGTCTTGAGAATTCGAACTCCTTGCTCAGATTGAGGAGAGAAGTGGGGAAATAGGGGATCTCAGTCAATCCATTCTAGATCTTGAACTGTTACTAATCAGGAGTGGATATTAATGAACAAAGAGCGCTCAAGAGCTAGGTGGGGAAAATGTCCCTTGATTCTTGGTTGGCTGCGCTTTGAGGGAGACACAATCCCATATTTTTAGGAAGTTGGTGCCCTTAAGCACTTTTGACTCATGGAGTTCGACGTGCTTGGTGCTACACACATATTTTGTCATAGATTAGAGAAAAAATTTATAATATACACAAAATTCCACCTCAAAACACATTTACTAAGCAACACACAAAAAAATCCATGACTTACTATCAAATATGGTAAAAACTAAGTATTAAGTCATATTATAGTGGAAAAATGTGCCTATGATGAGCCTTTGTGATATGCAATGTTTGGGCTCATCATCACCCCCCAACTGAAATCTTACTCACCCTTTTTGCAACAAAATTTGGTTCCTCTGTTCTCACTATTGTTGTTGTTGTTCACTAGGCTCTCAACCACTACTAGGTTGCTGCCGTGTACATTGTTGCTATTCACTAACCTACTATTATTCAACAATTTGTTGTTGTTCATTTACTTTCTACTGTCCAACACTTTGCTGCTATTCATTTACCTATTGTTGTTCACTGAATTCTTGTCTAAAGTCCTAGGCCACATACCTTGTGATAATTTGTTGCTCATGTTTTTCACAATCTTGGCCCATTCTTCTTCTTCTTTTCTCGTGTTGAGGTCAATCATAGGTGCTACAGGGAGAAGGAGTGGGGGATTCATATTCAATCCAATCCATTTAGTTTTCATCTTCCTTAGGGTCTCTTTGTACCAAGGTGTCCTTAGGAGGGCTAGTTGCAGGGTATTAGGAGAGTGAGGCTCTCTTATTTGCAAATTATGAGGCAAGGAATGCCACCTCTTGTGGCAAGCCTCTGCTACCTCTTCTCCCAACAATATTAATGAGTCATATAAGTGGGCCATTGATTCTCTTTGCTTGGTTTTCCATAATGGGACTACATCTTTATCCAAATAAAGGTTTTGATGGTCGGCTATAACAACACCAGGTCTATCTTCCTCAACTCTAATCCACAACCATGTTTGAAGTTCTTCCTCTTTGTACTGATTTAATTCCTCTACCCTCATTTCTTCATGCCTTATCCATGATGCAAAGTCCATCATCTGGACATCCCCCACATATGGATTGGGATTCTAATTATAGGGGTGTGGTAGGATGAGGTTATCTAAGTAGAATTCATACAATTTGTATTTTTCGTTCATGTTACAACCCTGATATGCATCCAATAAATCATTGGGAGTGTCAACATTAAATTTTAACAACTTAGCCAAGTGTTCAATCTGATTCTTATGCCATTGATATTTTAGGAACAATGTATATGTCCTAGTAGGTGGTATGCATTCTAGCATTTATGAAGATACTTTGGCTATTGTTTTCACTGCAAGCCCCATCATTTCTATCTTCTCATTCGTATCAAGCAATTCTCTCTTTTCCTTGTTGAGTTGCTGCTGCAACTTCTAGTTTTCCACTTTCAATTTATGGTTGTGTTCTACTTTTTGGATTTTCATAATTTGAAACTTTTCCTGCACAAGTTGGAGCTTCTTCTCCAACTCTTGAGAGTCTTCTTGAGAGACCTCTTATTTCTGTTTTCCTTTGTTATCTTCTGCCATTCTCTTCCATTTGATGACATCAATTTTTGCATTCTCCAATTCTAACAAGGTTGTATAGAGGAGCTTCTATACAAGGGTCTTTGTCTTAGAGGTCCCTTCAAGTGTTTTTTATTCTTTTACTACTGTCTCCTCTTGAGGTTCCTTATCCTTTGATTATTTTTACCCCCTTGGACTAAGGGCATATTTTACCTCTTCTACTTGAGCTGTAATAGAGAGTGGAGTAACTAATGTTGAGAATTTCTTCTTTTGACTCCTCCTAATTATGTTGGATATTCTTCTCCTAGTCTGAACGCATTATGAACTTGTTATTTTTAGGGGACTGAAAGAGGGGGTCCCTAGTGAAGTTAGAGCATCATCCGCTTCTTTTTCTTTTTCATCCATTTTTTTCCTTTTCTCCTTCTTCTGTTGTTTTGATTGTTTGGGTCTAGTTATTCTTTTAGGTTCTTCCCCCTTTTGCTTATCCTCTTCACTCATTACTGTCTGTTCCAATTCAAATGCTTGCAAATCCATATTTATGAAATCTTCCCATAAAATTTTGTGTTTCAAATTCTCGAGGGAATATGAAACTATCAGTTTTATAAGCCCATGATATGCTAAACACTCTTGTTTTCCTTTCTTTACTTTCAGGCTCATTTACTTTAATGAATGGAGGAGGAAGTAAGGAATTCTCAAGTTCTTGTGTGGTTCCCGATTTGAAAGGTGTTTGAGCTGGTGTAGTATCATGAAGTGTTAGGCATATACCACACTCATTCCATCCTCACATGTGATGTACTTGATGATGTGATAGGCCATTTCTGGCGTAGGATGAGGGATTATTTCCCTTTTAATACTATTGTTATAGTGTCATTCAATGCCACATATGCTTGTGACAAATCATTGGCCTTAGTTACATCCCTTTCCATGTTTGTAGGAGAAAAATCCTCCTTTTCCTCCCTAAAAACATCTTAAAAAATACAATTTTTCTAGATGTACGTGACTCTCTTGAAAACAACTCATGTACATATGCACCTTGCTAGTCAACAACCCACGTACATGTTTAATTGGCTCAAAAAAATAATAAATCCTGATATTTTGGGAGGATTTGATGGGTTCCCTAGGTTCCTGACCTCCTATAGCTCATTCATAACTACTCCAACTGTCAAAAGGGAGTATAAAAGAGAGCCTTGGGATGGAGCAAAAATATATCAAAGAGATGCAACCTTATGTTGACAGTTTCCTTATAGACTTGCAAGCTCTTGTTTCCCTTTACTTATGAGATTGTGTCCTCTCCTGTAAACCCTTGTTATCAGGCTTTGTTTTCCCCCTTATCTCATCAGGAAGAAATCCATTGCTTCCTTGGACCTGCTGGAACACAAATATTTGGAGGTAGTTTTTGTCATCTAAGGCCTTGGGTGGAGGAAATTGGAGCCTAGTTCCAGGATCGTGCTGCAACAGTTATAGGTTGTAACCAACTCCTTTTCTATTATTAATAAAATAACTTTCATTCTCATCCATTTCTCTTTGTTAATTCATGATTTTAATGAGATTATTTGTATCTTGTTTTGGATATAAAATACAAATTGAATTGATTATATCTAGCTAGTTAGCAAATAACTACCTATTTGCAGTTGCATACTTATGTTCTAGGTATGTTCTCTTTCCTATCTTCCGAAAGTTAGTTATTGCAAGTAGTTACCTTTAATTAACTACCTAATTAGATTATGAGAGAAGTCTTTTAGGGATTTTCTCTGTTGTGGTTCATGACCCAAATCCAAATGACTTAGATTTTTTTAACGAAATTGACAACTCCATTGGGCATATTTTCTCGTAGTTTGGGTCGGTTTGGGTCGGTTTAAGGGATCTTGTAGTTTATTGTTTTTCTTGTTTTCTTGGCTTGCTATCAAGCATTTAGTACCTCATAAGTCTTTTCCAGTCTCTAGAAACCTCCTATATTTTTGACATTTTCTCTTTTTTGGGTTTTTGCTGAGTTGTATGCATTTTGCTTGTGTATAAACCACATACATACATGTGTTTCTTGAGTAACAGTCGTGTACATACATGATTTTCACTATACACAGTCACATACACTTTTGGAAAAATGTTCTTTAGGACATTTTTGGTGTCTAGGAAGTTCTGGGTTGGATGTTCAATGTTGCTTAGCTAAACCTTCTCTGGTTGTCTTTGTATTTGAAAGCCATATCAAGAATTTGTAAAATTAAGTTTTGAATTAAAAGGTTCTTGCTCTTTGATTTTTAATCCTATTTTGTATAAGGTTTTTAGGTGGGTTGAAAGGTTAGTATTTGTGTGGCTGGTTTATAATTCCAGTTCTTTTCTGTGTTCCAGTGACCCTAGGTTGTCTTCTTTCTTCCTCTCTACCTTCTTTTCCTTTGTTCATAAAAGAAAATACAAAATTGCATGGTAGTTGCATGTTATTTCCTTTTAGTAACAAAAAAGACAAAAATACCTTTATTGCTGTTTTTTTCTTCTCTTGTTCCCTTGCCTTTTAAGTTTTCAAGAAAATAACTTATTTTCTAGCACTTAGGCCTATTATGCATTTTTTTTCTCTTGTTTTGAAAAATCAGTTATTTTCTCTTTTGAGTAGCCTTCTATAAAAAGAAAAGAATATTGTTTGCAAAGTTCCTGGATCTTTCATACAAACAAACACATATCATTTTCATTTTGAAAAATTTGTAAAAAAGAAGTGTACTGCATGTTTTCTTTTGAAGTACAAGTTGTTTTTAAGAACAATGTTTTTAATGCTTTTTCTTCTGGAGTCATAGAAACATCATGAGTTTCATTCTCATTCCCCTGAGTAAAAAATCCAAATAAAATTAATGCTTAATCTAAAAATCATTAGACTTTTTCTTTTTAGGGTCCACTAACTAACTAGTTCAGGCTAGGGCCTTATATTAGGTTGGAGAGGTAACTCTCCAAGGAGACAAAAAGAAAGATTAGGAGTCTGTGATAGGGAGTGAAAATCCAATTGTCGTACAGGGAGTTTCAGGAGCCTCCTCTCACATAGGAGCTAAACATGAGGTCACACAAGGAAGAGTAAAGGAGATAACGCCTTCGAAACTTGACCAAGCGTAGTGGATTGAGCGTATTTTGGGGGTTCTTTCCTGAAGTGATATTGACTCATCTGGTGTGAGTCCTCTGTGAATTTTGAACCTGGTTGATGTTTTTCCTGAAGATATACTGACTCATCTGGTGTCATTCCTCTCTGAATTTCAGACTCATTTTTGAGTTTTCATGAAATGATACTAGTCTTCTTGGCGTCATTCCTCTGGAAGCTTCATGCTTAGTTTGGGATTTTATGAAGTGACATTGTCCCTCTTGTTGACAGTCCTCTGGAAGTTTCATCCTAATTTGATATTTTTTGAAGTGACACCTTTTGTATATAGTCCTCTGGAGGAGCTTCAGACTTAGTTATCCTACCCATATGCTCTGTCCCGATTGTGGACTGTACCCCACATAGGTCGACTACGAGTTGTTGACTTTAGTGGCCTATCATTAGGTTGACTCACAAGGTGACTGGGAGGGGTGTATTGTGGTACCTGAGATAGACTCTGCATCACACTGTCAGTACCCCTAGGGGTGTCATTGCGAAGCATTGACACTTGAGCTGGAAGGGATGTCAGGTGGAGGTCATGGTAACTATTACTCCTAGCCACTTGTTTTCCTTTGTGTATTCTTTGGATGATAAAGCCTCATATCCCTGGGGTTAGAAGCATTCAAAAGGGTAGTCTTCTTGGTTTTTATCCCTCTTTAGGATTTTAGTTGGGTGCTCTGTGTTTGTAGTTTGGACTTCAGTGGGCCTGTTGGGACCTTCCTTGGATCATTTATACAACATGGAAGATCAACCACTTCCCCATTATCAAAGGGTTCAAGGCCTTTCTCTAGATAGGGTGGAGCCACTGCCACTACAACAGAGGAGAAGGTTGGACCATGCCAATGATTTTGAGTCTACTAAATATGGAGAAGCTTCTGCCCTCATATGTGATGTACTTGATGATGTGATAGGCCACTTCTAGCCAAGGATGAGGGAGGATTTCCCTTTTAATACCATTTTTTTCTTCATCAAGTTTTTCATTTGGAAGGAAGAATGCCTCTTTGGCATTAATGGATTCTTGTCTCTCCTCTTTATCAAAAGGGACACCCATGGGAAAAATAGATATTCTACTGATGGATGATTTATTGATTTTGATTAACAATCCCCTTATTGCGGCCACATACTCATGCTCTTGTATATTCTAAAAATTTGGATCAAATTCCATGTCCACCTCATCATCATACCCTTTAAGTCTTTCAAAATATCCCAACCAATTACAATTCTAAAAACATTTCAATATATTTGTATTATCATAGACCCTAAAAGGTTATGTTGGCTCCCTCTTCTTAAACCCACATCCAATGGTTGATGTTGATCAGTAAAATTCTCAAGGATGGTCTTAGGGAAAAAGTCTTTGAAGCGAGAAAATGAGAAAAACATTGGTTATTGTTTTCATGTAGAGGCACTTTGTTCAGAGAATATGATAGATCAGGTTTACTTTAGGAAGTCACGGTGGTTAAAAAAATTGTAGCAATAATTTACTTGGGGGGAAGAAAAAAAACATGATGGCTATTTAGCGAATTCAGAACAAGATGGTCTTTCTACAATCGTTCATGTAGGAATTGTGTAAACAAATTTCTACATGAACTGTGTAAGTCGGGTTTCTACAGGACGCGATATTTTTTTTTTCAAAAACTCATACAAACCCTAGCAATAGTGAAATCGACCATGAGTTTGCAAAACATAGGAATTTTGACAACAACTGAGAATATTTTAACAAATGGAGAGCAATTTGTTTGACTTTGAGGGTTTAATGGATACATGTAGTGACTTTGTTCCTAGAACGACTTTTAACTCCCCAACATAATTCTTTACCCATCTTCCTAACCCGCGAGCTTGTCCCCTTGCTTGGAACAACTCGAACTCATCCATTTTTCCTCACAATTTTGAAATGGTGCTCCAATTCCCCTTTACTCCGAGTTATTCCCAAATTTTGGATTTGGACTGTTGTCTTGTCACAACTGTCGACATGATGTCTTAAGTACTCCTTAATTCATGCCTTGTAGTCTTTAATGACTCTTGGAATGATCCACCACTTAACTCACTTATCTTAATGTGTTGATTGAACCTTAGCACGAATTATGGCCACCCCCCAACTGACGAGACAGGTGAATGTCCTCATTCTCATCACCATGCTATATTTTTATAATTTTTTTGACCATATAAAATAAGCATGCATATAATTGTATGAGACTTAACAAATGTTTAAGAGGGGGGATGATTGTGTTACCTTTTGTATACGCTTTATTTGTGTTTGAAGGTTGCTGAAGTAATGACAGACTGTATTGTTGGTCATCATTCTTTGGTGATGGATCTCTTGATGATGTGAAGATCCCCTTATTGATATTGATGTTGAATACTTTCTCGTTGATATAGGTGTTGCAAATTTTCCTTTACAAAGAGATATCTAATATCGTGGCTTTAATGTGTTCTACAGGATAAAAAGTATCCTATAGAACTGTGTTTTTTCATACAAAATATTTTCTATAGGACACAACATATCATGTAGAAATTTAATTTTGCTTCTGTGATGCTTGTACTTGATGTGAAAATGGTTTAAACAGTTTGTGTTGCTTCTGATGCTAGCAATTGTATTTCTAGTGTTGGTCTTGTCCATTGAATTATTTTTATTATTTATGGAAATTATCCTATAGGCCGATCCTATAGAATCCTATAGGATGATCCTGTAGAAATCTATAGGATAACCCTGTAGGACACTTTTATTAAAACAAAGGGTAAAAAAATGTAAAATGTTGAATATGGAAAGTGTTATTGATGAATGAGAAAAAGGGAAAAAACATATTTGAATGGATCTAATAGGAAATGTGATGTATGGAATATAATGTGGAAAGTGTAAAAACATTTCTTACTTCCTATATTTACTTGTTGCTAATTGTCTGATGATTTCCTTCTTGTGCAGATGATTGCTGCAAATGAAGTCTTGGGTACCTGCAAAACAAAACATTAGTATTCTATTTTTTTTCCTCAAGGCATAAGTGCCATTGTTGGTTTTCACCAATGCCCTGTCTCATCAAGCCACTGTGGAGTTTTTCTCGATGAGGATATTTTTTCCTCAGATTTGAGACTGCCCCCATTGGAGGTTTTCACCCATAGATCTGTCCTAGATGCCTCAAGGAGGTTTTTGTCCAAGTGTTTTATTTATTTTTTCTTTTTCATATCTCATTATTTGTATGGATTGAGAGAATATCTACTATCAATCATATCCAGATTTTGTGTCTTCACTATTTGTTGTAAACTCTTCCCTTGTCATTGGCTTGTTGTAAACTTTCAGCCTAAATCCACTCACTAGTAATGAAATTCCTTCTTCATCAATGGTTCTGATCTGGACTGAACCATTATCACATCATTTTTCAAAGGTGTAGGGTCCTAACCACTTGGTCCTAACCACTTGGTCATCATATTTCCCTTATAGTCCTTTAATCATGAATCATACAAAAGGTCCCAATTCCCTTCTTTGAATTTCCCATGCTTGATTTTCTTATCATGCCATTGTTTTCGTTGTTGTTGCAATACTTCAATGTTGAATAACACTTGCATTTTGTACTCATCTAAGGAATTTAGTTGATTCAATATTTCTCTTTGTGCTGATGGTAAATAAATGTCCAATTCAACTGTTGTTTTTAATGTGTGGTATTCAAATTCAATTGGGAGCATGGATTTCTTACCATAGACTAACTCAAAGGGTGTACGCTTAGTGGTAGTCTTCCATGTGATGTTGTATGCCCATGCTTCTTCTGTGAGTTTCTTTCACTAATTTTTCTTGTTCATGCTCACTGTTTTGGTGAGGATGTTATCCAACTCTCGGTTGGTGACTTCAACCTATCCATTTTCTTGTGGATGGTAGGGTGTTTATTTCCTATGGTGGATCTTGTGTTCCTTCATGATCTTTTCAATAAGTCTCGATGTAAACTGGGGTCCTTAGTATGTGAATATCTCTCTTGGATAGCCAAAGCTTGAGAATATGCATTCTTGGAGGAATGAAACTACATTTTGTTTTGTGGCATCCTTCATAGCTTTTGCTTCAGCTCATTTGGTCAGATAATCAATGGATACTAGTATGTTCCTCTTTTTCCCTGATGGTGGATAAATTGGGCCTATAAAGTCCATGCCCAACTTCTCAAATGGTTCCCATGATACTTGGGGCTGCAAAGACATCTCATTCCTCTTTTTAGGCTTCCCAATTCTTTGACATTCATCACAATGTGAAGTGTATTGTTGAACATCTTTGTGTAGGTCCAACCAATAGTATCCAACTTGTAGGATCTTGTAGGTTGTCCTCTTTGCTGAAATATAATGTCCTCCACAAGGTTCATCATGAAAATCACGAAGGATATCATGTACTCCATCTTCTCTTATGCATCTCCTCAAGACTTGGTCTAGGAAAAGTTTGAATAGATAACCAACTACCCAAGTATAAGTTGAGCTTTTTTCAGACAATCTTGCATCTTTCTTTGTAGGAGAAGTGTTGAGGAAACTTCCCTGTTGTGAGATAATTTTCTATGTCAACAAACCAGGGGGTTTGTGTTGATATGGAAAAGGGATTCTCACTTGGAAACTGATCATCAATCATGTCTTCTTCAGTACGAATGGTCAACCTGGACAAAAAATCTGCAACTACATCCTGCTTGCCTTATCGAGAATAGTTAGATCAAATTATTTTAATAAAAAAAATAATCTAATAATTCTACCATTGATGTCAAGTTTATTCATCAAGTATCTAATGACATCATGAGATGTATATACAAAAAATTTATATCCTATAACATAATGTCTAAATTTATTTAGAGCATGAACTACTACTAAAAGTTCCTTTTCTATAACAATGTAGTTTAGCTTTGCACCAACCAAATTCTTACTTATGAAATATATTGCACAAGGCTTGTTATCTTCATCTTGTTCCAAGATTTCTCCTACATATTTATCTGATGCATTAGTGTGAATGTGAAATGGGAGAGCCCAAATGGTACCTTGTAATACAAGCGCAATTGAGAGTTTCTCTTTTATTGTTTCAAATGCTTGTTGACAATTTAGAGTCCAATAATAATCTACATCCTTGGATAGCAGTGTAAATAAGGGAGACACTATCTTATTGAAATCCTTGATGAACCTCCTGTAGTATCTTGCATGTCCAAGAAAGCTTCTTAGATATTTTGGTTTCAGAGGGCTAGGAAGTAGTGTGATGATTTTGACTTTGTTTTTGTCTACTTCAACCCCTCTGGAGAAAAGATGGTGTCCTAACATAATCCCTCCATTCATCATCATGTGGCATTTTTCATTACTAAGGGATATGTTCATTTCCCTACATAATTGGATATATTTATCTATATTGTCTAAGGCTTCATCAAAATTCTTCCTATAAGGGGTAAAGTCATCCATATAGATCTCAATTTTATCATGGATGAGTTCTGAAAAGATGTTGAGAATTACTCTTTGGAATGTGGCGGGGGTGTTACATAGGCCAAATAGTAATACTTTGTAAGAAAATGTGCCCCAGGGACAAGTGAAGGTGGTTTTGTCCTGATCTTTAGGGCTGATCTAAATTTGATTGTATCCAATAAATCCATCCAGGAATGAAAGGTATTCCTTCCCAACTAAGACATCCAAGACTTGGTCAATGCAGGGTAAAGGGAAATGGTCCTTTCTTGTAGCCTTGTTTAAATCTTGGTAATCCACACATATCCTCCATTTCCCATTATTTTTTGGAACAATAACTAATGGAGAGACCCATTAACCATCTGAAATTGGATATATGAATCCGTCATCTATCAACTTTTGAAGCTCTTGTTTAACTACATCTTTCATTGCAGGGTTCATCCTTATTTGGGTCTGCCTAACATGTTTGCAGTCCTCCTTGATATAAATATGGTGAGTACAAATAAAAGGATGGCTGCCTTTCATGTCCTTATAATCCCATACAAAAGATTCAATATTTCTTTTCAACACATGTAATAACTTTTGTTCCTGTTGACTAGTAAGTTTATTGCTGATTTTGAGTTTTTTTGCAAGGCTGATCTGTATGGTTTTAACAGATGGATATTCAATATCAGTAGTGAACAAGTATTTCCATGATTCTATTTTTTTTTAGTGGAATTTTCAGACTTGTTCTCATCATTTATCCCTTCTATTTTTATATCAGTTGGATATTGATTTTGCAAAACATTTTCAAGGAAAGTGTCCTCATAAATTCTACTACTAGCCAAGGCTGAGTTGATTGTGTAGATGGGATAGGAATTTTTTTTTGTTAGATATTATTATTCTTCCACCCATATACAAAGGTTTTCTGTTATCAAAGGTTGAGTAGGAATATAAAGAACAATATGCTTTTGGGATAGGCCATCAATTATATTCATGTTTCCTTCCCTATAACCAATGTATGCATCTGCTATGGCCAACCAAGGCCTTCCCAAAATAAGAGGGTATCCATTGAATTGAGACTTGGTTTGAAGGACTAAGAAGTTATTAGGGTACTCCCAATAATCAATAGAGATTATGATATCTTATAACATCCCTTGAGGTTTTACTGTGGATCTGTTTGCAAGCTGAAGGACAGTGGGGGTATCTCTCAAGAATCCTTGAAGGTTGAGTTTCAACATAGTATATTTGGTCATAACATTGATGGAAGCCCATAAATATATAAGAGTATTATGGATCAAGGTTTGTTTGATGTGAACATTTACTAAAGGGATTTCTGGATCAATGTACTTAGGTATAATTAACTTCCCAAGCACAAGGTCAACTAGTTGTCCTATAACATTTATAGTGAGGGCATCTTTTATTTTCCTCCCTGGCCTTCTAATGCACTCTTCTTTAATAAACCTATTGAAAATAGGCACATACTTGAGGACTTGTAAGAGAGGTACTTTAATACACAAACTCTTAAGTTCTCCTAAAAGTTCTTTCTCTTCACATGTATAATATTTCTTTTCATTTAATCTTTCAGGATAAGGAGGAGTTTGTGGTTGGGGTGAGGTAATATCTTCTTTCTCATATTATCCATGTTTTATGAGATTTGGTTGTTGTTGTAAGACTTTTCCTGATCTAATATTGATCTCTTGTACTTCTAAGGAATAAGTTCGATAAGTTGTTTCACTATTGAACTTGCTTGTTACTTGGATTTGGAGTAGGTTGAGCATTTAATTGAGGTTGTTTAGGAGGAAAAATATTTTGGGTAGTGTTTTTGGGTTGAGGAGGAGGAGGAATTAATGCAGGTTGTTGAAAATTTTGTGGCCTCCATCCTTGTAGAGGTTGACTCCACTAGTGGTTTTGATTTTGTGGCATGCTAGGAAAGGATTGGTATGTAGGAGGAATTGGAGGTCCTTGAGATTGCAAAGGATTGGTATTTTTCCAAGGAGATGGTTTGGGATTATACCATGGTTGAAGAGGAAATTGAGTATTATATGCACCAAAATTTTGAGTAGGGTTTAAGTTCAAACCTATTTGGAAGGGTCTGGTGCTTCAGGCCCCCTTTGATTTATGAAGTATAGTGATTCCACATTCTCCTATGCTCCTCGAAATGTAGCTTTCAATCCTGACAAAGAAGGAAATTTTTAGTTGGATGATTTTCTTCACAAATACCACAAACATCTATATAAAGGTCTAGAGGGAAATCATTTCTAGGATGCTTTTTATTGCATTTAGGGAAATAGAAAACCAATTCCTTATTTGCTTCCTCGTGTTTCTTCTTGATATGAAAAGTATCCATTTGCATGGCTAAATAATGCAAACTATCAGTTTTCATATCTTCTATTAACCCTCCTAATTTGCTCTTTATATGAGATTTAGGGTTAGAAGATTGAGGTTCCAAACCTCTATTTCTTCTACCTTTCTTTCTTAAGGACCTTGAATGGTTCTTGAATATTATTTTGATATCATCATAGTCCAATTGATACATATCTCCATTGGATAGGAGATTCAATGTTTCCATAAGATCCTCTCTTACTCCTCTGAGTAAGACAAGCTTGAGTGAGTCCTCATCCACAATACAATTTTGAGTTGTTTCGTAACTTAGCTGGAATATCTCTTCAAAGTATTCTAGATATTCATTAGGTCCTTGTGTCATTATGAAAATCTCATCCCTTGTGTCCCTTGCTCTACAATAGTCTCTATATATTGCACTGAAGGTATTTTTCATTTGATCCCAATTTGTGATACTATTTCCCTCTAGGATCATAAACCATATTAGAGTTGAATCCTTCAAGGTAGAAGGAAAAATTTTGAGCTTCTATTCATCAATAGTATAGTCATATGTCCTACATATAACTACAAACTCAAACAAGAAAGTGTTAGGATCCTAAAAAACAAGCCCATGAAAATGAGGTGAGGCAGAATGATTAATATTTTTCATCTTTCCCTCTCCATTAGATTCCCGAATGGGAAACTCAAATATCTCTTATTCACCAACCATGGCATGAGGTGAGGGAGATTGGCGTTCTTATGAATTATTTTCAAATTCTCTAGATTCCCTTTCCAAGGAACTTTAGAGTGTTTCAGGACCATTCTCTGGATTGCTTGGACTTGTTTTTGGGGTGGGGGTTTTTGGTAAAAAAATTCCTTTCCTATATCTAGGTCTAGTCATTCATGAAATCGAAAGAAAGTAAAACTGTTATATATATATATATATATATATATATATATATATATATATATATATATATATAATGGAAAATAATGTGACAATGAGCTAAAAATACTCACATGAAGTGAAAGAACTTGGGATTTTACACTACAAAAATCGTATAATGAGGTTGTCCTTGTGACTGAGATAGCTTTTCTACTTCTCCAAGTCACCAAAAAAAGAAAAATATATGTAGACTTTAGCACCTCCCTAACAACGGTGCCAAAAAGTAATACCAATACTTCTCTTCATATCCCATTACATTGCTTGAACCCCTTTATATAGTGATACCAACAACCTAAGATCATTCTAGAGGATGAACCTTCTAGTAATTCCTCTTACATTTATTATATCTAACTACCATAGTGGGCCTTATTTAATAATATAATGGATCTAGTCCACCTTACATTGAGTGGCCTCCACTATTATCACTATGGGCTCTCCACCCCCCCCCAACTACCTCTCTAGATACCTAACCTTCCACCCCCCTTATGAAAGCGTTGTCCTCAATGCTTATTATGAGTGTGTACAACCATATACTAGGGTCCCATGGATAAGTGTGGACCATAGTGCTGAAGTAGACTAGAGAACCATGGTCCCATGTAGAAATGAAATCCACCCTGCTGAAGTAGTCCAACCACCATTGTAAACTAGGGTCCCATGTCTGAGTGCTCATATGAACTCCATGCATAAGGTATCAAAACCTAATAACCAACTGAAAATGATGCTCTAAATACTGACACCTGTCATGTGGATCTAAATAAGAAGATCCATCTACATAGTGGGAAAGGGTCATAGCCGAATCTAGAAAGAATAATACCACTATAGAATATGCATGATGGACACTAGTAATCATAACTGGATCCATATTGGTCACATTTAGGTTCACTACAAAAGGTGGAGTAGAGTCATCAAATAAAATATGAAAGTGGTTGTCATCCAAAAAATGAGAACTATCCATATACCAAGCATCAAAATCGGCCTCAAAATCATACGAAGCATATACTTCTTGATTATATTCATCCGTGATGTTTTCCATAAGATATATCTCTTGTAGGAGAGTCAATCACCATTGACTATTGTGATAACTGTCTTTGTGGTCATGTAGACTAGCCTTGATACCTTGCAGGTGGTCATGCATATCGGCTTTGAGGGCTTCAACCTTTCGTAGAATTTCCATGAGTTGAGAGTGCATATCCATTGGAAACACCACATATAATGTACAAAAATAAAAATATTAAAATAATATATCCAATGGAATTTATTTGGTAGCAATCTGAACACCTTGTCCAAAGTTATGAACTCTGCAATCTTGCTGCCGTCACAAAAAAACCCCCAAAATGACTTATTTTAAATCAACGATATCTTCACTTCGGGAGCTCTGATTTGGGTGATTTTTTTTTTTTGAAATCAACTATTTTTGAAAGAGGAACTCAAATCTATAATTTTGTTTAGCAAATTCGACCTCCAGGTGCTATAAAAATAAAAAAATCGTGCCGCCGTCCACAGAAAAACCTTGAAAAATTGCAAATTTTAAAACTTCAATAACTTTACTTCTCAGACTCTGTTTTCGACGATTTTTTTTTTTTTTGAGAGGAAATCAGATATAAAACCCATTTCTGCAAATATTTCACATAAATACACATAAATCATCCAGAATGTGGTGGCCCTCTTTGGTTTCTCCGAATTTGTTTTTGCAAAAAAAAAATAAAAAAATTGCCCACAATTCTTGCCGAGGAAAGTGCTTTGATACCAATTGTTAAGTACCAAATACCTGAATACAAAATACCACAATAGTACCAAAGATATTTGAATACAATCACTACACAAGATATATGAAACAATATAGAAAACCACCACTTTATTGTATCAAACCCTTAGGGTAGGGTAACACCATATAATGGATCTTATTATGGAAGAGATCCTCTCCTGTGCACTTGCCTCTTAGAGGGGGAAACCTCCTAATGAAATTCAACTCCAAAAACAATACTCCTCTTCATATCCCATTACATTTCTTGAACCCCTTTATATAGTGCTACCAACAACCTAAGATCATTCTAGAGGAGGAACCTTCTAGTAAGTTCTCTTACATTTATTATATATAACTGCCATAGTGGGCCTTATTTAATAATATAGTGTATCTAGTCCACCTTACATTGAGTGGCCTCCACTATTATTACTATGGGCCCTCCTCCCCGCACCCCGCCCCCCCCACTACCTCTCTTAATAATATAGTGGACCTAGTCCACCTTACACAAAATATACATAACCACATTCTCATTTGGTACCTCCCTAGGTGCCCCATATTACCTCCCTAGGTATACTACACTAATGGAAAGAAATAAATCATGCTAAACCATAAGGAGAAAACTAAAATCAGAAAATGAATTCATTCTAGTGTATGACAAAAACCACAATTAAATAAAATATAAACTAATGCATCGACTAAACAAACTATTTTATGCCTACCCCTTTGATCAATAGCAAGCTATATCTCTTATTAATTTTTATTTTTGTTCTTATGAAAATAATATTGAGATAAACTAAAATATATAACTAAAACAATCCTACAAGAGGTTTCTACAGGAACTGTACAGTTTCCACAAGAACTGTGCAGTTTCTACAGGAAACTCCTATAGGAATCCAAATGAGGCCTAGAAAGATAGTGTAAGTCTTCTGAAGAAACAACAAATATATAATATAATAAAATGGAGCAGATATGAGGTTCTTGGCCTTGGAAAGACACCCAAGAGTGTTTCAATAGGCTATTGAATCTTTCTACAAGATGCATGCTGTAACTAACCAATTAATGATAACCTGACAGAAATAAAAATTAATCATGCAAAAATACATTAAGATTCAAAAGGAATGAAATTCTAGCTAATCACTATTTTAACATGCAAATAACTAAATAAATTGCAGCAGGGTCCTTAAGCCCTCTTGAGTAGGCCCTACCCAAGAAGCACAAGGAACCTTGAGAAAAATCTAACTAGCGAAAAACAATACCATGTTTATTACATTAACATTGGTAATACATTAAGAGCAAAAAGGCTCTAAGTATTCAAAAAAAGTATTTAGAGCAAAGTATCAATACAATACTATCAAAATATGTCCTCCTCTCTCCTATGCTATAGGTCTATATATAGTCTTGAGAGTTCAACCTCCTTCCTCAGACTGAGGAGAGAAGTGGGGAAATAGGGGATCTCAGTCAATCCCTTCTAGATCTTGAATTGTTTCTGATCAGGAGTGGATATTAATGAACAAAGAGAGCTCAAGAGGTAGGTGGGGACAATTTCCCTTGATTCTTGGCTGACAACGCTTTGAGAGAGACAAAATCCCATGTTTTTAGGATGTTGGCACCCTTAAGCTCTCTTGACTCATGGATTTTGACTTGCTTGGTGCTATACACATATTTTGGCATAGATATTAGAGAAAAACGATATAATATACAAAACATTCCACCTCAAAACACATTTACTAAGAAACATGCAAAAAAATCCATGACTTACTATTAAATATGGTAAAAAACAAGTATTAAGTCACATTATGGTGGAAAAATGTGCCTATGATGAGCCTTTGTGATAGACAATTATTGGGCTCATCAGGTATTTCAAGGAACTCACCTCAATATTATAATAAATGTTGTTGGTTCTAGGGTTGGCCAAGTGTTTCTCAAGGAACTTTTCTCCTCCTCTATGTTCTTTGAGGAATTCACTAGCTTCTTCAACTTTAAACTGCATGGTAGGCTTCATGAGCTGTAAAATTATTGTGAAAACTGAAGGATCTAGGGAGATAGGTTACTGTCCTTGGAGCTTGATTGTTCTCTTCTCTAAATTGAATTTATATGCACACCACTGAACTAAATATTTGAAATCTTTCACCTTCGGAACACAACCGGCCAGGGCTATGCTTGAAGTCTAGACCTAGTTTGTATTCTTCTCAGCAGGAGGGAGGGCCTTGTAATAATTGTAATCTCATGACCATTGGAACTCTTGGCATTTACATCTAAGTGTATTTAGTGTATCTCCACAATACAACTCTTTTCTCCTACTTGAAATTATTTACATTGCTTTCTATCCTTAGCAATGGGTGGAACTACTGTCGATATAACGTTTTACAACTTGGCATATTTTTTCTTATTTAATTTACCATGTATTGCTTTGCTGATTAATCATCGTAGCTCTTATTTCAAATTTTCCGGCCTGCATGACGAGATTTTTGAATTTATTACAAATTTTACAAGATATTCGCCACTTTAATAATGAAATTATTCTCACAAAAGTGGTGGTTAATGTGGCGGGGGGAATAAATGTGATCAGGAAATGTTTATGTGATGTCGTGGAAAATGGAAAACGGTTAAGTATGAAAGTGAGAAAAAAGGAATGGAAAGTGCATTATAGTGAAGGAGGGATTGTGGATGTGGGACACAAGACACGGGGAGAGGAAAAAATGAAAAGGGAATGACTCCCACATCTGCAATGAGAAAATTGGCTAAGTATTGGAAAGGGTCATTATGCAGGTCGCGAAAGTAAGATGGTTATTTTGTAGAATGACGGACTGCGGGTTTGCGGGACGCAAGACATGGGAAACAAATAAGTGGAATAGATAGGTGTCCCACATCTGCACTATAATAAATCAACTAAGTATGAAAAGGTATAAAGTGCATTTTGGAGGATGTAGAGATAGAGGTGCAAATTGAGGGTAGAAGGATTGCGAGACGTAGGACATGGGGAATTGTGGGTCTAGAACATGTTGGATTCCCGCATCGCTTGAAAAATGACTAAGCATTGAAATTTTGAAAGAAGAAAAATGACTAAGTATAGATACATGGGATTGAGAGTCTGTGGACTTGGAAATTTGATATTAATGTGACTCGCAACCTACATTTGAAAGGAGAAAAAGACTACGAAAATTCAAGAAGCAAATAAAATCAAAAGAAAAAGATTAAGGATAGGTGTGTATGTACTAATGCTAATCAATGCATTTTGATCAAAAAAAGGTAGTGGATCTCTTTAGTTTAGTATCCAAATTCTACAAAAAATGATACAAAGTACACCCAAACACTTTTAAAGGACAGATTGCAACTTCTGGTCCTTCGATGGTCTTATTACAAACCATTAAAACACACATCTTGCTAAACCTATCTACTACCACATACATGTATTCATTCCCTTTTTTTGTCCTCATCAAACCTCCAACAAATTCTATGGATATTCTTTCCCATGGCCTTGTAGGCACTAAAAGTGGACTTTATCATCCTTGCTTCCTATTACCAGGCTTTCTATTACAACATAAATTACTACAACTTATAATAAATATAGCTACTTCTTCTTTCATCTTGGGTCGATAAACATACCTTTGCAAGTGAGCCACAATATTCCTGACACTAAAATGATAAAAAACCCTTGGAGGTGTGCGCCTTCCTTATGAGTAGCACTCTTTCTTCCTTTCATATAGAAAGCTTCCTTGTCTTGTAGAGTAATCCATCTTGTAGATGGTAATCAACATCTCTTTCTCCTTTTTATCATTGTAGTTGTTGATACACTCCCTTGAATTCCTCATCTTTCACATACTCCTCTCTATATGATTCATGGGAAAATGGCTTCATGTGCATAATGGCTCCCGAAGTTGTACTTTTTGGTGCTAGTGGCTTGGATATAAAATCAACTATCTTATTGGTTGTTCCCTTCTTATATTTAATCACTATATCAATGTTTTACAAAAATCCCATCCATTTTTAGTGTATTGTGTTGAAGATTATTCTAGACTTTGAAGTATCATAGAGGTTGGTGATCAATATGGATGATGGTCTCCTTACCCAACAAATAGCACTTCCATTTCTTCACTACATGAGCCAAGGCATAGATCTCAATGTCATGTGTAGGGTAGTTTAGTACTACTCCATTGAATAGCCTTGAATGATAGCAAATCGATCTACCCCCTTGCATTAATACTTCTCCCATAGAATACCCACTAGCATCAATTTCTATTTCAAAATAATTTTGCAAGTTAGGTAGCATTGAGATGGGGGATCAACTAATCTTATGCTTCAATTCTTCAAATAATGTTCGATGATTCTTACCCCATTGGAAATTCTTACCACTAGCTTCAATATCACGAGGTGGCATTCCCATAGTTGAAAATGATGTTATGTAATTTGTTAAATATTGGCCAACTCCCACAAAACTCCTAAATTTTATGACAATGGTAGGAGTAGTCCATTTAAGGATGGCCTCTATCTTTCTAGGATCAATCTTTAACTCACCTCCACCAATCACATGCCCTAAGAACAATAATGAATTCTTAGAAAAATCACAAGTCTTACTTATGTTTTCTAGCATGTGATGTTTCCTCAATTTTTCCAACACTTGATTCATATGTTCAACATGCTCCTCCCAAATAGAACTAAATATCAAAATGGTGTTCGAATAAACCATGACAAATGAATCTATGAATGGATGCAACACATAATTCATTAAACACATAAAAGTATCTGGTGCATTAATCAAACCAAAAGGCATTACTAACCACTTGTAAATACCTTTCTTTATCTTGAAGGAGGTCTTCCGAGTGTCTTCTTCCTTGATCCAAATTTGATATCTAGATTTCAAATCTATCTTGGTGAAGAATGTTGCATGCTACAAATAATCTAACAAGTCATCAATTTGGGTTAAGGGTATATATTCTTGAGAGTAATATTTTTTAGAGTTCTATACTCAATGCACGTCCTTCAAGTCCCATCAGCATTTTGTACCAATATGATAGGGGAATCACACGGTGAGGTACTTGACCATATGACTCTTTGCTCCAACAATTCCTATAAATTCTTCTTCACTTCATCTAACTCTAATGTGGATTGTCTATATAGTTCTATATTTGGTAAAGGAGACTATAGTAGTAACTGTATCCCATGCTCCACTTCCCTCTTAAGACATATTCCTTTTGTATCTTAGAACACTTCTCGATATGATTGCAAAATATCTTCCAATTGATGCTTCTGTTCTTTTGTACATCCTTTGAAGGAATACTGCACACCTGTTGAATTGGTGCCTTTCTGGTTCTATATCAATAAATAAGTACATACTTCTTATTTGATTTGATCAATATCTTCACTTGGTGTGCAATCATTAGGTGGTATTGATTTTCCCTCCTAAGGAAGATAACATCTCTAATATAGATATAGGGGATACCAAACATTACACCACAAACATCAAGAGACACTACATCAACTTTTGTTTAATTAATAACATTTGCATTGGTAGCAAATGTAAGCTTACAATGCTTAATAATTTTAACTCTTCGTCATTATTCACCCAACCCAAAGGGTATGGATGAGGGTGATCATACATTTCTAAACCAAGCTTACTTACTAGGTCCTTTACAACGAGGTTTCCTATGATCCGGAATCAAACAATGCATAGAATTTGTTCTTCTTGATTTGAATATTGAAGTGGAATAGTTTTATCATCTCCTTCTCCTATTTGTTATGGAGGCTACTTAGGTTCACCTCCTTTTGCACTATTTTGCATACAATATTTTTGTCCACATCTAAGTTAATTTATATCTCCTTCCTTACTTCCATTAGATTTTCTTCTTGGAATTTCATACTCGTGAGAGGTTCTTGACCTAGTACATGTTGATTGGGTGTGAAACCCTAGTGAACTTAGGGGAAGTTCTTGAACCATATAAGTGTTTTTCTACTTTATTTTATTTTTTTTTATTTTTCTTTGAGGTATGCTTACATTTTCAAGGATAACTACTTAGAGAGTGTGATAGGTTCGTTGGTACTTCCAAATTTACACCTTGGAAGTGCAAGCTCAAATTCTTTTGGAGGAGGCTCATATTTGGGGGCATATTGAGAAAGAGATCATTGCATGTATCAATCCAAAATTGTTGGTCTTTCATGCTAATAAGGAGGCCAAGAAAAATACGATAATTCTTGATTCATGAAGGATCACTTGATCACTCATATTGCACAAAATATGAATGGTAAGTATATGTATGATTCTTTGGTTGGGTTATACCATAGTTCCAATGTCCCTAGAAATATTTTGTTAAAACTGAGCTCTCAATCATCCACATGAGTAGAACCAATATAATGGTGAACTACTTGGTCAATTTCATAGAGATGAGAGATCAGTTGGATTCCCTAAAGACAAAAGTGGAGGATAAAGAGTTGGTGTCCATTGCCTTAAAATCCATCTTGGAAACCTTTTGTCCAAGGTTTTTGTGCTTGTGAAAATTTACCTAATTATAATAAGCTCCAGGATGACTTTATGCAAGAAGAGTTAAGGTTAGAATACCATTTAGTGGAGTAAAAGGAAATAGAATACATATCCTTCTTTGGGAGGATGAATAATGGAAATAAGAAAGGACACAAGAAGGGTAAGAAGGAAGAATCAAGCCAAGGTAAGAAGGATTTGAGTAATGTGAATTGTTTTAGATGTCATAAGAAGGGAAATTATACCAACTAATGTTTGGAGAAGAAGAAAGGGAAGATCGAGTAGTAGAAATAAGGCGCAAGGAGTGTATATACTATAATATGAGTGGATGAGTTATCATCCTGGGTTTAGACCACCTTTTCCATGGTATCTTTATTTTCTTCTAATACTGTGTCCAATTTTGGATGGTATGTGAACAATGGGGCATCAAGACATATGAATTATAACATGACACTCTTCAATAGGCTTCTAGAGAAATATGAGGGAATGATAGCGGACTTGGGTGCTGATGCTACATATCCTATGAAAGGAGTAGGCCCCATTTCCTTCCAGATACCTTTAGGGGATGTTCTTGAGTTGAATGATGTTTTATTTGTTCTTGATTTGAAGAAACATCTTGTTTTAGTTTCTTCCATGGAAAATCATCATTGTAGAGTTGCATTTGAAAGATAACAATGTACTATAAGTGCTTTTAGTATAGCAAGTTTGAGGAATTTGGATAGAGCTGTGTGTCTTGGTAGCCTATATAGGTTTCTTACTGATCATGTGGCACTTATACACTCTATTTTTGAGGAGTCCTATAAAAATAATGAGTAGTAGGATGCCATGACCAAGGACTGTAACTCCATTCTATACAATAATGGGTGTTGAGATCCATGGGGAAATCAATGGTTGATTCTAGGTGGTCATTTAATATCAATCTTGCAACTGATAAGAGTATTGAGGAGTACCATGATAAGTTTTTTGGATTGTCTTATAAAGATACAATTGACCTTGATGATATTATTTCTCTAGTTATGAGAGGGTTCTCTCAAAAAGATGGATTTGACCAGGTTGAGTGTTTTTCTTCAGTTGTCAGATGTCTTGAGGTGTATGGGTGAGATGCCTATGTTTACAATTTGTTGGATCCTCTGTGTGGGATATTACTTGCACTACAAGCTTGGTATTTTAATATCAGTGAGTTGAATTGTGTAGACTTTTATCCTCATGATTTTGATAGGTATGAACCACTTGCATTAGTATTGTATGGAGATGTGATCATCTTTGCAGGATGTCCTAAAAAACTCATGATGTGATGCTTGATGATTTTGTCTTGTGATGTTGATATGAAGGATGTTGGATTTTGGTTATTTTCCTTTAGATTTTCAGGTGATTATTGTTCTTTGGAGGTTTGAGATGTTGTGATAGTATCCTATTTTGTTTGATACAATGAGAATTCTAAATATTATAAGATCTACATTCCAACACATCAGAATATTGTGGTGAACTAATATGTGAATTGTGATGAGGATGTGTGGTCCTATAGATTGTAGGTATCTCCCTTAGTAATTGAAGGAATTGAGGAGGTTGTTGTTCCATATGTTGACTCAAAGGATAGAGAAGAATGATATTTAGTTATGGATGAGAAAATATTGAGGATGGATATTCCCTCACCCTATACTCTAGCATATAAGACGTTGAGATGACTTACTCAGACATTGCATGATGCATAGGAACATGTAGGAGAACCCAAACATTTGGCAAAGGAAAATATACCTCATAAGAGATATTGTAACCATATTTCATTAGATACTTCCATTTGTGATCCTTAGATTTTATTCGAGTAGGTGAAGCATGATTCATTAATGGAGGAGAACGATGGTTGGGTGATAGTTTCTTTCCAAGAGCCAATGGTTGTTTATGAGGCTGCAACAAGTTCATATTTGCAGATGGTAGGTTTGGTTGAGTCGCAGAGGGAGAAGGATAGTGTTTGTGAAAACACATTACTTGTAAAGAGGGAGTGTTAGCTTTTGGGGTTACTTTGAAAGTGTTTACACCATGCTTGGGGGTGCTTCATGTGAAGTGGGTTGCATGGTGTTTTGACTACCCTAGGTTGTACAGTGAGGGGCATACACATTGGAAATAGCTCACACATGGATTGTTATGACTTAAGTTGATTTTTTTGTGGAACACTTCCTTGGGAGGTTGGAGACTTATGTGGCTTAATGAATTCTTCATGGAGTGCACAACTTAAGAGTTTGGTTACTTTCTTGGGAGGAAAAATCACTTGGAGGAGGAGTGTTGGGTATCTTGGAGGATGGTGTTCAGGCCTAGTGCATGGGGAGACTTGGTTGGTTTCATGGAGTCTTATACTTGACTTGAGGATGCTCTAATTGAGTAGTGATCATTTAGATGTGGTGGAATTGGATGCACATGGATTAGGAGGGAGAATTAGAACATTAATGGCCTTTGTAGGAGGTTTTTTGGACACATCTCATGGAGTTATCACCTTGGGACACTTTCTTGTTGTATGTACAGGCCTTGGAGCTTGACATGCGTCACTTAGAGTTGAAGCACCTCAAATGTGGGCCCATCTATTGTTTAGTTAGGTTGGTTGTTGTGTAAAAGGTCCACTTTATTATTGTTGTCCTCCCTCACCTTTCATATAAATAAAGGAAGGAGAGAGTATTTTCATTCATTCATTCACTCACTCACACACTTGTATTAAAGATGTGAGAGCTAGAGTGAATTGGTCTCTTTTAGTCTACTCGTTGTCCTTGTATTTTTTCTCTTTGTCTTGAGTGCTACGGTTCTTGAGGAGATTCAAGAAGACAACTAGGGTTAGATTTTTCCCTAAGAATACAAAGAAGGATAGGGTTTGGGAGAAACCATAGAGAAGAAAAGAGAGAACATATTATTTTTGTTCTTGTGACAGAAGAAGACTAGGGTTTTGTAGCATTTGGAAACCCTAGTACTACTTGAAGTACTTGATGTGGAGAATATAGAGGGATACCATATTGTACTTGTGTGATGCAAGTGAATATGCCAAGAGGACTTGTTAGTCGATATGCTAGCTTGTTGTGGATCTTTGGTGGAGTGATCGAATTTGGTTAGGAGTGTTTCCTAGCTATGAGGAGTTGGTTACTAAGGTTTTCTTATGGTTTCCCTTGCTAGGTTTTGGAGATCTTGACTTGTACTAGCTTGTATTAAGTTGTTGGTATGTACGGCATCATATTATATATATAAGTTGAAAATTAGATCTACAAGTACACAAAGTTTGGGTAGTTGGAAAACACACACACACACACACACACACACATATCTTGATGATTGAGTAGTTTCTAGTGCTAGTTTTTCTTGTTGATTTGACATAACATTGAGCAAATTTTGTTAGGTGATCTAACAAACATGTAGAAGCTAAAGGGGTACATTTATTGCTATGATAAATATATTGTTAGAAATTATTTTTAGATCTATTATATTCTTAAGAAGTGTGCCCTAAGTACCGTAAAATTGTTCCATTGACATGAAGTTGTTCAATATTTGTTTTCTTGGATTTCCTTGTGAATTGGGTTGAAAATAAGTGAAGTATAAGGTGATATAATTTATATTTCAGATTAATCTCTAAGGCTGAAAGTTCAAGGGAAATAAACCTAGGAGCCTCAAGGTTGAGGAGAAATTTCTGAATTTGCATTAATTGTAAGGGAACCAAAATTTCTACATTCATTGATTTTTTTATCCCTTTAGGATGATATACCACTATGTTAGTGGAAATGACGATAAATAGATATTTAGTTGTGATTAGATTTGTAATTTTTGTCTCGTCAAACAATGGTTTGGATTTTTCGACAATAAATACTTTTTCATGATTATAGATAATTAGATTTCTGTTTCAATTTTGTTTGAGAGTGTTTCTTTATGTATCATTTTTATCTTGACTTTTGTGAGTGGTGTTGATTAAATTGGTCCATGATTGTATCTTTATCGAATTTTGGAGTATGTATGTCCTTTTTCTTCAATTTTTTTTGACTTTATTAAGCAAAAGTTGAGTATGACTTTTGAGATGGTTGAGTTCCTTCTCCTTTGATACAACTTTGTTAATGTTTTTCTCGAGATCTTAATTATTTTGTTGAGATTCATCATGGAATTATTGATATTTTGCTATTTCTTTTGCTGATTTATTAATACTTTGCTATTTTGTTTTTAAAATTTATCAACTTCTTTAATAAGTCCCCAGTTTTTAGATTGTAAATCAAAATTTGTAAAGAATTCCATAAAAGAAATCACTTTGAATTTCGCTAATTATTCTTTCAATTGTGTCATTTGATACTAACATTATGCCAAATAATTCTAACATATTTCAATTTCATCCTGATATGTACGTGCCAATGTTTTAATAAACTTCTTTTCATACCTTTAATGAAATTTTACATTCAATTATTGACTTTCGACTTATTAACTTTTGATAAATAACAACTCGTCTTTTACTCTACACACTCAATACATTGTACTAATTCATTAACCTTTATAAAAGATGGCCACCTAACTCATGCTTTTTTATTTTCCTTTTTTGAATTTTATCTATATTATAACTCTACATCAAATAACTCTTAATTGTTAATGGTAGAGTATCGACTTTAGTTTATCATTCAAACATGATATTTATATTTATTAGGTGTTTCCTTATTGTCAATTATATGGATGAATGAGATTTTTCAATTGTTCAAAGTGTTTCCTTGTTGTGAATCGTATGTGTGAGTGAGACTTGTCAACTGCTCAAAGCCATTTATAGTTTTTGGACGATGATGGATGTCAACCTAGTTGCTTATTCAAATAATATGTGGCAGTGGAATAGTTTCATTAACCACATACGTATTTATATAACTTAGATAATGCTACAAGCCATCAATATCCATTGATGCTGCCATGGTCGTTCATCGCTGGTCATAGGTGGGTATCCTCCCTACATTGATACCCTATGTGAGCATGCCTTCCAACTTAGAAGGCTTGTAAGTTTCTTCTTCAACACACCCATTATTTCTAATCATCCACTACTTTCATGCTCATATTTTGAGTTTAGTGTGTGGTTCTTAGAGTTCGATGAGGTTGATTCCCTATCGATTAAGCCCACATGCATGCTGTTAGATGATGAGCTTTGCTTCAATTTCTAGAAACCACAATTATTGAGGCCATTGATCAAATTCAACAATTAGTTTCATTTATCAAATTCAAGAGCCAAGTCAAGTTAGAAAATCATGTAAGAAATTAGAGAAAAAAAAAATACAAAAATAAGTGCAGAGTATCCCATGGAGAGAATAAAAATCCCATGATATTAGTCAACAATGGAAGGATTACGTTGCCATTATGAGAGAACCATACAAAATTAGAAACATCAAGTTGAAGCTAGTTTATTGATGTTGGTGATTTCTCTCCTACTACCGAGTCTCGACCTTTCATCTTCTCCTAATAGCTACGTATGCCATCAATATTTTCATGCACTTCACATAGTGAAAAAAACCATTACAAATTGTATTTATGAAAATATAGGAGTAGATTGACCAATTGAGAGGCTTTGAGGGCTTGGAAAGACTCATGGTGTGAAAAAGAATAAGAGTATCCTACTACAAATTAGGTTTGTTGTTGGCAACATGATGACCACCAATAAAATTAGGTTTTTTGTTGTTGGCAACATGATGACCACCAATAAAAGTGATGTTACAAGATCCCACCACCTTTGCACCACTATCCATTTGTATCACATGCAAAGGTTCCATCCATGTGTCTCACATGCTTGTCTTTTTTTTCCATGGGAATGTTAACTAGCCATGTTGGAGCATTACTAATCCCCAACTTTCATTCTACTTTAATATTAAACCAATATACATATTTAATTTCAATAACATCAATTAAATATAAATACATTATTTCATATATTTAATATCAATGACATCAATTAATGTAATATAAGACACAATATTGTCATTTCAAAGTACAATTTGCACCTTAGAGCCACATAGAGAAAAGACAAAACCAAGTCTATGATAAGTAAAAAAGTAATATGTGCACCACATTTGCAAAATCCTACATCGATATTTTTAGAAGTGAACTAATGCTATACAAACCTTTCCACAATATTCCAAGAAATATGGATCATTCTGATGACAAAATAGTTATTGGTAAGGAACTAACACAAAATTGTACACTCCTTGACATATTAACCATAAATCAAAGGAGTATTTTCCCCTAAAAGATGGAAATCTTCTTGGAGATGAAATGCAAACCTTGTAACCATGGAATTAGATGAATGTGAAATTCTCTTTGAACTTCACCCTACCAACAACATCCAATTAAGTGACCTTGACATGCTTGGTCATCATGACTTTAACAACATCCATATTTGGAATTATCCATCTATCCCCTTACACTTACAAGAGAAATCCATATAATGCATAAACAACAATCTTTCATACCACCAAAATCCATAAGTATGCTATTCCAATCCACCCACATTAAAATAATTGTCCTCTACCCAAATCAATGCTCTCATTATTGTCTTGCATCACTCTGCAAACAAAGAAAGAAACCCTCCACTAAGAATGATTGTCCAAGGTATAGTTGGAACATGAAAAACACATTTAATTGGGATCATTAAAGAAACACTCCTAGTAACCACACAAGGCATTAACCCTTCATTGCTATTGGTAGCTCTAACCAATGTCATAGCCTTCAACATACATGCATTGACCAAACATACCACCATATAGATTCCTATAAAGGATTTTAGGAATTTACAAGGGCTGTCACTTACAATCCCCCAAGAAGAACTTAATCATACCCAATATATCCTCATTCCCAAGATGAGCTTCATAGGCACAAAACTATTCAACGACATTGATGAGAGGATTTGAGAAGCATTCCCTTAATAAAAAAAACATCTCATTTGAGGGTTGCTCTATTATAATTTTCAAAGACCTTGGCTTGTTGCCACATGTTAAGGACATTCCATAATATGCAAGAACATTTCAAACAAATTTACCAACTTAATGAGAACTGTGACCTCAAAACAAGAATGCTGGCCCAAAAAACCCATATTTTTGCAAAAAACCATGAAAATCAACCCCCAAATAAAAAAGTGGTGCTACCGGTAACACCATTTTTTCAAACGGGGTCAAAATTACAACATTTTTCAAACATGGCCTTCAAAACTCATATAGTAGCTTAGGAAAACCTTCAAATGGACACCTAAATAAAAAAAATGATACATAATTTTTTTTTTCAAAATATTAAATTTATAGATATTTTGAAATCGTATTTTTAGCAGTCAGTACCATTAAAACCAAAACCTCAAAATCAACTATTAAATTGAAAAGTACTGCTACCGGTAGCACCCATTTTAAATTTGGAGTATTAAAATGACATATTTTTTTAAAGTGGTAATCAAAATCATTGTTATCGCAAACAAAATCATCAAATCAACCCTTAAATGCTTACATCTTAAATCTTAGTTTATCACTCCAAACACAACATAATACGTAATGCCATAAAAACAATACATTTAAAAATATATATTCAAAACCTAAATTTGGGATTAAAAAAAAAATTAAAAAAAGGTGGATAAAAAAAAAACTAAAAAAAAATTAAAATTTTCCAAAAAAAAAATAATTTTTAAAATATATATATTTGTTTTTGAAAAAAAAATAGTAAAAAATCCATTGAAACTTAAAAAAAACAAACAAAAAAAATATGAAAAAAACAAAAAAAAAATATCAATAACATATCAAAATTCAAAAAAATATTAAAAAAAAAATCTAAAATAAAAAAATGTTAACAAAAACTTTAAAATTCCCTAAACTTATTTAAAAAAAAAATAAAACACAAAATTTCATTGCAAATTAAGAAAAAAAACCCAATATATATATTATTAATATATATAGCTATATACATATATAACTATAATATGGGGCGATGTCAGGCATCGCTCCGCGTGGGCAAGGGCTAGGTCTCGTGGTGCCCACGAGACCTGGCCCTTGCTCACGGGAGAGGTTTGAAAGATGCCTGCTATTGCCCCCCATGTTATATATGTGTGTGTGTTATGTTTTTATTTTTATTTTTTGTTATAAAATTTGATTATTTTTTTATTTTTTTAACAATTTTTTTTTTGTGTGTTTTTGTTAACTTTTCTAAAGTTTTTGGACTATAATTTTTTTTTAACCCTTGTTTTAATTTTTTTTTCTCATTTAAGTTTAGTTTATATCTATTTTTATTTATTTATTTTTTTCTTCCATTTTAGTTTTTAAAGATTTTCTTTGATTTTGTAATTATATAAATTTATTTTTTATTTATTTTTTCTTTCTTTTTTAATTTCAATTCTTTAATTTTTCTTAGTTTTTTTTAGTTTTAATTTATCAAAAAAAAATTCAATTATATATTTTTGCTAAATGTTTAAAAATAGTGTTATTTAACTACAATGATTTTCTATCTAATAAAGTAAAGGTAAAAAATGTGTAAAAATGATATTTTCCACTATATTTAAAAAAATATGGAACCATAAATTAATTAAGGAGACGAAAAAACGTATTTTCAAAAATGTAAATGGTAAAAAATATTTTAAGATTGAAAGAAGCATGGAAAAATGACTAAAAACACTGTTGAAAAATAAAATAAAATTGAAAATAGATGAAAAAAAAACATTTAAAAAAAGTGGAAACATTATGTATCAAAAAAATCAAAATATCAAAAAAACACCTAAACATAGAGGGGGGTGCTATTGGTAGCATCATTTTTAAAAACGGGGTAAAAAACTTGACCCCCCCAAAAACGAGAACTCTGTAAAGTTCTCATTAAGTTGATAACTATGTTTTCATTGAACATGCTTTAGTGAAGCTTCGACACAATGGTCATTCTCAAAACAATATTCCATTAACAAAGGAATGATCTAGCCAAAATAATTTTCAGGAACATGCTTTAGAACATCACAAATGCAAATACTATATTGGAGGATTAGAAACTTCTCATGTCCCAGATGGACTCCATATCTCAAGAGGAACGTGCATGTTCTAAGCTACAAATCATTTATTTGCAACCAATAAATTCGTCACACTTCATAATAAACAAACACTAAAAATTTTAAACATTTCAATTGAACTCAACAATGAAGAACACAACATTAACCAAGTTCCATCAACGCTTGAAGATGAACAATTAAATGACATTACCAAAAGTTACCATATACATTGGTAACATTGAATATCAAGATTTCACCTTCACTGCAACATCAAGAGTTCTATCCTTAAAGGACCTACACATCTCCCCATCATATACCTTCAAAAAGAACATAAGATTAAAGAAAAATGTCTGTATCGAAATAAAGAAGCAAGAAGATGAATTATTCCAAGCTAGACCTATGATTGCATATCTCATTTTGAGAATTTCATATGCATCTTGATTACATTTTTGTGATGGAGTGTTCATATCTACATTTCCAATGTAACTACTTCACACTTCAACAAATACAACTTTTGTTAGTCGTTATTTATTAACTAATTTTATATCTTCATTTTTCATTCATTTTGGTAGACATTTCATATTATCTAACACACTTTTCTTCATTGAAAATGGATATAAAATTGTCTTCATAAAGGTCCTCCAATATACATTTGGAGGAGTCCCTAAAGTCTATCGGCAAGATGCATACACTTCTCGTTTGACCACAATGTGTTGTAAGGATTTCCCTTCCCTTGCAATCATAAATATTTGGGCATTACAAATTCTTACACCAAGTTTAATGCAACACATTTTAACACTCTAATGAGTAAAAAATTCTTCGAGAAAATGGTCTTCATCACATAAACAAGGTTCACATGCTAGTCTAAATTCACTTGCAATATGCATAAACAAACAAATAAGGCATGTAGTGGCTAGTACTTGCCAAAATGACTAGTAAGTTTGTCAATGTGGACACACAAATAGATTAGGACTATGGCTATTGCTTCTACACACCACATGCATTGAAGGCTGTTAGTTTAAGTGTACATGCTCCATGCTAAAGAGAAAACCATCTTTTTAACTTATTAAACAAATTTATAAGTGAACAAATTTATAAGTGACTAATTTTATATAGGACAATTCTTTAACTAAATTATTTAAGAATGAGTATGAAATCTATTAATGATATGATTTGAGCCGACAACATTTTAATTTTACACTGCACATCAATGATTCCACACAAATTATATAGATAATCCTTGCAAATGAGGCACAAATATACCAGTGCAATAATTTTTAAATTTAGCCATGCGTCCACTTTCAACTCTAATCCTTCTCGTTAAGAGGATATCGTTTAACTTTAATGGAATATTAAATATGGATGGAGATATATGTGCAAGCATTTCTTCTTATATTTATTAAATTAATTTAAGTCACTCATTGCCCTGTGTGACATAATAACATATATTACATATATTAATACATGCCCCCTCCAAGTGTATTCCGACCATGCTGAAACATGGTTGAAGAGCTCAGAAACATGGCTGAAGATGAAGGAATTCGAGTTGGTGCTTGGGGATTTGGACGAGGCCCTATGGATACATCCTGGACATTTCAAAGTGCTCTACATGAAAGGACGTGCTTTACTCGACAATGCTACAAGTCCTAAAATTATCAGCGAATTTTGTGCAATATTGTTGTGTAGTTGGAGATAGAAGAAATAAAATTTAAATGGGATACAACACACACAGGAGGAAAAACTACAACAAGAGTCTTAGAGTTTCATTCACAGGAAGATGACATATTAGAATACGAAGTTATGAAGATGTAACTATTTTTAAAGAATTGCTTGATCAATGATCTAAATAATGCATGATGATATTTTATGGGAAAGAGACCAAAGGAAATATTGGCAATGTAGATGCAGGAAAAGGATGTTTACACACCTTTGGATGAGGTTACATGCAAAACAACCACAAAAAAATAAGATCTTTCAGTGGCATATGAACATAAATATTTAATGGTAGATGTTGATTATTTGTTTATACCAAAGGAAATGCAGTTGCAGGAAAATGATTTTTACACACCTTTGGAGGAGGTTACACACACAACAACCACAAAAAAGAGAGCAAAGGTATGAAGAGAAAAGGTGGTGGGGTAACTGAAAAATGTTTGTTTGTAGTTTGCTTACTATTTTGGGTGGAATACCATTCATACTAAGACTTTATAAATACCACTTAGATATTTCTCTTAAGATTATTATCTTTCTCAAAAAAATTCGTTGTGGAGATGACTCTTTTAAGAAGAGCAACGAGTTGTTGGGGTTGTAGTCATTCCTTGTCAAGGAACAAAATAGTGTCAAGTTAATTTAATGTTAAAATAGAAGCTTGTTTTAGGTATACTTAGCACTATTGAACACTCATGGCCTTGAACATCTTGCATGCCGAGCTTAATACTATTTAACATTGTCTGGATTGAATGCATAGACTAGAAAAACAAAAAACAAATTGTGTAAAATCATCTTACTTACAGATTTAGAAAATCTAACTAAAACAATATTTATAAACCAACTTCAAACATATACATAAATTTTAACACGTTCAGTTGAGTTAATCCTTGATCATTCCTCTTGGACCATTCACCAATTCCGCTTCATTACTCTTGCACTTCCTTAATCACTATGCGTAGATTCGGGAATTCATCACCACATGTACAATAATTACAAATAAAGTTTGTAGCAATTCACAGAAAAATTCATAACAAATGTTGCACAAGGATAAACATGGATAATCATTTTAGGAAAATGGCAAGGGTATGCAAGAATTGAAATGGAACATGAGAGAATTGGTTGATCTCTCTCTGAAATTGAATCCTTTAGTCAAGGAATTTGTTTCTCTTTCTCTTGCAATTCATGGATCACCTTCCCTCTTCTCTTGTCCTGACATATCTATTAGTAGAAGCAACAGTGGTATATCTACCAACACTAATAGTAGTGGTGGCGTATTCTATTCTCTAGGCATATGTACCCGCATCAATAGTAGCGATGGCAACTATAACAATAACAACGATAGATGGTAATATTTTTGTACTTCTCCATTGATCCTTTTAATAATATTCAATGAAAATTAAGGGGTTGTGTTTTAAAGAAAACCAAACTAAACCAAGCACCCTAAAAAATGTGCAACAATCAAAGAAAACCTAGACATCAGTGAGCAACTTAGAGAGTATTTCTACAGAGACATCTGAATCTAGTCAAACTAATTCGTTCCCTACAGGAGTATCACCCATTAAGGGTCTCGAAAAGAGGCTAGGGAGTAGAAGAATATGACCCTGAAGTGACTAGTTGGATTGACAAGGCCCCCAATACGACTATAGCTGGAGAAATCCATGCAAAGCCTTAGGAATTGGCATAAAAACTGTTAAAAACTACAACGTGACCCTTCTCTCAACTGCAACGTGCCCCTTCTCTCAATACAAGTACGAAAACATACCTTGTTCCTTTTGTTTCATTTCTATTTACAACAACCAATATTTTCTCAGGGATGCTTTAAACCTAAACCTATTCGCTGCTAATTTTAACCTTATGGTCTTTGGTTTGCTCAAGATCTCTACTAGTAGAGGTGGAGGAGTAGTTATGGTCTTTGGTTTTCTCAACATATTTATTGGTAGAAGTGGAGGAGCAGCAAGAGCACTAGCTCAGGGATGATATAGTGTAGTGGCATTGGAGGTGGAGGATTCAAAGGAGGAGCAACAGTGGCATCAAATCAGTGTTGGAATTGGGCATTGGATTTAACTCTATATAGATTTAGATTCCCACCCCATGTCTGCATGCAAGCTTCCTTCCAGGAATGTTCATGCAAACATGCGAAAATTTGCATGAGAGCCTCTATTGATGCAATGGATACATGGACTGCAGAGAGGCATCGACTGTAGAGACCTGACACCTTAATGTGAGAGACCTGGTAGCTTGACTGCAAACAATGACCAATGTAAATTTAGATTAACAAAATTAATTTTGGAGACTAATAAATATGATAAAATATTATAAACACACCAGGTTAATTATGTCCCGTCAAAAATACTTAGACCAATCAAAAATTAATTTCATGAAAATAAAAATAAAGAATATATATTTTTATATTTCATAAATAATTTTAACAAAAAATATAAGAAAATTTTAGTGAAAATATAAAAACAAGAATAAATTAATATAACTTGACATCCAACCAATAACTATAATACCGACTTAGGTTGTACTAATAATTCATAATATTTTCATGGGTGAGAAATTATAAAATACATAAAAACTTAGATATGTTATCTTTAATGAAAAAATGGAAGGGCATAGAGCGTTGAGCCATGTGACTTACTTGGAAAGCTCATTATAAAGATTGCCTATGTTAATAATATAATTATAAATATCATTATAAAGATTGCCTATGTTAATAATATAATTAAAAATATCATTAAGATATTTTTAATAGAGACATATGAATAACTCTTTAAATATGTTTCCATTTATGAGATTATTTATAGATATGCACTATCTTACTTATCATTATTCTTCTCAATTTTTTCTCCATTTTCACGAAGAATTTATATACCAAATGAAATTCAATAGGGGTAGTTTCAACACATTCACATTTACACAAAGAATACATGAATAGAGATTGACATGGGATATATGTACAAGTACAATCAAATCGTTTTTTTTAAAGCAATTCCCTCTTTTTCCTACTTTGTTTTCAAAATTGTCACAAAAACTTATATATATACACACTACCAAATTGGTTGGATGAATCTATAGCATCAAAGTTTCTTCCAATCAAGACGTCTCATGCCTAGTGCAATCTTACCTTGTATAGCCTATATTTCTCCTATGTAATCATGATTGGATGGAAGCCAGAGTGACAACTTGGATGGCGGTGGACCATGTGGAAATGAATGATGGTTATTAATGGAGAATTTGTACCAACAATCTGAGATTACTCTGCCTCTTCCACCATCGCTCAACTAAAACCAATGCTTGCAATCATTTTTCATAACACAACCATGATTTCTTGATTTCCATCATATGCATGACATTATAACAAATGATAGATAGAGGTTACTCTATAAGTGAATATTTCATGATAATTGGATAGAGCGATTAGCAATTGACAACAACAATGGCTTCTAGTTACAAAATATTTTTAACGACAACAAGAATGTTTACAAGTCGAATTAGGAACAATGGTTGTTCAATTGTCGGTGTGAAAAGTCTTTCACAAATTTATATTGTAGCAAGTAATTATTAGATCCTTTTGTAATCCTATGCTTGTAAATATTCATCTCGATTGTAGATTTCGTTCATTTGAACAAAGTCAACATAACTCAATGATTGACTTTGTTCCATGTTTGTTGGATGGACGTAATATGCAATCAAGTTAAGTTCGAGTATTTTTATTATGAAGGTGATTGTTGCTATTTTGATAGATTTGACTTAGATAGCTATGAGTTTGTGAGAACACATGTTCTGTTTATTTTATTTAAAAATAATATTAGGTTGGTCACAAGCCAAGGTTTTTCTTAGATTAGTAGTAGTGGGTCGGTAAACCAAATATTTCCTTAGAATGGTTTTGACATTAATATAATAAATTGAAGAGATCCATAAAGGAAATTTGAGGTTTAAAATGAGTTTCCTAAAATATATAATAACAAATTATGATTTGGTCATTTGGTGGAGAACGTATGTTTACAATTCACATTTTACACTACAATCTATATAACTATGGTTAAATTAAATTTGAAAGAATGCATAGAAATAAAATTAATAGTGTAGAGGGTTAGCTGGAGTAGATGAGTGTTGTGGTTATAATGCAACAGGTTTCAGGGTCAAGTCCCTGGCCAACTATATTGTTGATATTGTTGGGTCTCACTTTATGTCCCCACCGGGTTAGACCCTGTAATCAAGACCGATGGTTTACCCCATTTACCATCCATAAATCACGAGGAAGTACTTGGAGAGTTTTCCGCAAAAGTTTCCTTGGAAAAAAAAAAATTAATAAAAAAAACATTCTATATTGATATGACTAGAAATAAAAAAAATACTTTTACCTATATGAATTACTTCAATAATAAATGTAGTACTCATATAATAATAATAATAATAATAATAATAATAATAATATAGTTATTTTTAATATAATCCATGCTATGAAACACATATTCATTTTTTGGATTAGAGAATGTAAAATGTCTCTAATTAAAAAAAATAATACATTATTCATAACTTGGATTACATTCATAAAGTCAAACTAATATATAAATATGTATCCATGTTATGAATCACATATTCATATATTAGTCAAACTAATATACTATTTTTTATTAATACATGAATACGTGGGAATCACATATTCATTTATTAGTTTAACTAATATTTAAGTATATGATTCATAACATGAATACATATTCATTTATTAATTTAATTTTATGAATGTAATCCATGTTATGAATTATGTATTCATTTTTTATTTAGTCACACTTTATATTCTTCAATTCAAAATATGAATGTGTGGTTCATAACATATATCATATTGAAAACATATATTTATATATCAATTAAATTAATATATAAATATGTGGTTTCCACATATTCATATATTAATAAATTAATATATATTCATATATTAGTTTAACTAATATAAGTATTCATAAATTAATTTATTAATATATGAATATGTGGACATCCATTATAAATGAGTAAATTAATATATAAACATGTGGGAACCACATATTTATATATTAGTTTACTCATTTATAATAGATGTTCACATATTAACAAATTAATTTACCACATATTTATATATTAGTTGTGACATGGTTCTCACATATTCATATATTAGTGTACTAATAAATGAACATCTACTTGTTTTGTTACATTAGTGGAAACCAGAATATGTGGGAAATATTGTTTAGAGACCAAAATATGACGTCTGTCTTAGAGAACATAGGGACTTGCCACCTGTTCTGCCACAAGTGTGGAAACCAGAACATGCGGTCGACTGAGTGCCCCGACCAAGTAATGCACCAGAACCAGAGTTTGAATTTCACAAAAAACTTATCACTAATACCAAAGAAAAATAGTAAGGAGACTAGACATGAGGCGAACCCGGGTGTCCACCCTATCAGACCTTAAAGGAAAATGGTTGACAGCAAGTCGGGCACCGACTTTTCACAGGCTCAATTGACAAGGAGTCGTACAGGACGTCCAAGCACTTGCTGAGGGTATCTTGGTTATGCAGCTGCTCTACCAAATCCTTTCGCATCTCAAAAATCATGTCCAGGTGGTCTTCCGTGAGCTTGCAAGAGTTGGGATCCGGGTGAGCATGCTCTTCTGTGTCGTCTTCATTCCAACCTTTGCCCCAATTTATTCCGGGGTCCCCATCCTTAGCAACGACAAAATTCTTACCGGGATCCTCCATATGAGGAGGGATTTCCTCTTCAACCATGAAACCTATCTTGACTGGATCTAGAAGAATCAAAGGGGTGATGGTACCTGTGGTCGACCGCTGCTCCAAGGTGGTCTTTGGAAAATTTGGCAAAATTTTCTCCCAGTTGGGAGGAGTCTCCTCTTCCACCGGAAAACCTCCATGGAGATGCTCTGTATTAGATGGACGAAGCTATTGTTAAGCCACCTCATACCAGTTCTGGTAAGAGTAGGTTAAGCGGTCCAAGCTACCACCTGGAAGGAGAGAGAGAGAGGTCGATCTTGGGTGTTTGTGCTTGTTGAACTAACTGTTGTAGGCTGGCCTGCGCCAAGACTTACCTCTCTTGCAAGGCATGGCTAAGAAAAGTGCAGGGAGGAAGAAAAAGACGGTGGGGTGGCCAGAGGTGCGAGAGAGAATCAGAGGAAGAATTACTAAGGCATTGCAGGCGCAGAGCATAGAAACTGGGATGAGACGGTGAACTAAAGCCAAATTCTAGAGATAAAACCCCACAGGAAGCGAAATCAACATGTGGATGGAGGAATTGATGGCTCTGAGTGCCATGAGTGCTTGGTTAATAAACATTTTCTACTTCATACCAATACCAAGGAGCTGAACCCGAGTCACCATTAAGACTGCCATCCCAACCCAACACATTGAACCTTGATAGAAGTGAATGTTAAGCATATCGACTGGATAGGGGAGGAGGGTGGTGGTGAGGGGCCTTAATTTCCCTCGTATCCAATGGATCTATTGACATGTG
>JASDQU010106513.1:193022-209079 GCA_032191745.1 Picea mariana | reverse complement strand
GTACCATGTGTCACCCCATCTGGGGAAAAATACATGGTTACATGTATTCATATATTAGTTTAAATAATACATGAATACATGATTCATAACATAGATACATATTCATATATGAGTTTAAATTTGTAAATGTAACCCATGTTATGATCCATGTATTCATTTTTTTAATTAGTCACACTTTATATTTCTCAATTTAAAAACTAAATGTGTGGTTTATAATATCGGTTATATTCAAATCACATATTTATATATTAGTTAGACTCGAGTGGAATTACCCATATGTAAGTTGGTAATTTCAAGTGGATACCATTAGCTCCAGAGAAGGGAGTGGGTCTACTAAGGTAAGTCAGTCAAACAAAAGGTGCATGTGGATTAGTTAAAATAATATATGAATATGTGGTTTCACGTATTCATATATTAGGTAAACTAATATATGAATATGTTGGAACCTGGTATCCATATATTAGTTTAACTAATATAAATATTGATATATTAGTTTACTAATATGTAATATGTAAATACGTGGTTACATATTTATATATATTAGTAAATTAATATATCAAAACTTTAAGAATACTACATTTCTTATTAAAATAATTCATGTACTCAAAAGTAAATTAATATATGAATACTTTTTTTCCAATAGAAAATTTACCCAATTATATTAAGATGATAATAATAATAATAATAATAATAATAATCTATTTTTAAGGTCACGGCAAAGCCAGCACACCAAATTGGTGTATGAGACCCCTTTGTTTGTGGGACAGGGGACCCCCCTCCACCCAACGATTTGACTGGTAAAGTCTACGAAGGTATACATACCCTACCCCCCACTGGATTTGAACCTGCGACCTCTTAAGAGGAAACACATGTTCTTAACCATTAGGCCTACTCAGGCTGTATCATGATATAATTTGTTTACATATCAGATCCATGAACTAGGATTGAATCATGAGCTGGACAGTCCCAAAATAGATAAAAACAAGGGGATCTTAAATCCCATTACAAAAGATAAAAACATCACCAGAGTCCAAAAAAGTATGACTGGATCTCCATAGCTATAAACTGAGATTTCGAGAAAGAAAAAGGATCTCCAAAATATATCAAGCTAACCAGAGAAATGAGAAACTGACATGAGAGTAGCTCAAAGACCAAAGGCGAATGGACTAGTATAGACTAAGAAAATTTTTGGGTCCTTCAACCCCATTTATTCACTGAGAAAAATTGATTCTGCCAATTGGTTCCTGCAGTGCCATCTTTGAGATATTATCTTCTTCTATGTTAAACTCTCTATAGACGTGCTCGAAACTAATATCCTGAAAGGATTTGATCAATTCTTTTATTCTGTCCTTCCAACCCTCCAAAGAGCTCGATTGGAGTCTGGCTTTGTCATTAAGCCAATCAATTATGACTTTTGAGTCCCCCAGGATTTGAATTCTCAAAAAGGATAGGTGAAGTGCCAGTCTGAGGGATGCCCAAATGCCCAATAATTATGCTCTATTATTTGTGCCTCTGCCATAATTAAATAACCATTTATATACTAGCAAATTTGGGGTCCTTATGATGCCACCAACTCCACATTTTAGACCATCCATCCGGGCAGCTCCAATGAACCAGGCAGTAATATAATTTCTCTTTGTTTGGATCGAAATAGTGCGGGTGAGCAGATAATTATGAATTTTCTGTCCATTACTATGAAGGCCCAAGATCTTTGGAATCACTAAGTGTATTGAAGGGGTATTTTCTTCAAAGATAGATAAATTTATTTCTATCCATGTGTACCAACAAGTATGCGTTGCAACCAATAATGGAACCGATTTATCACTAACCCATGAATTCATACAGTCAGTTATGTTATTCCCCTTCCAACACAATTTGAAATTTAGAAGCACTACCAATCTTTCCCATACTGATTTTGTAAAGACATAGTGGATAAAATATGATCTGTGTTTTCAATTTCTTGCTTGCAGAGATAGCATCATGATGGTTCTTCCCAACCTCTCACCTTCAAATTTTCCCAAGTCAATATTTTGTTCTCGACCGCTAACCAGAGAAAACACTTAATCTTGAGTTGTAGGTTCCATTTCCAGAATTTTATCAACATAGGGATTATTATATGAATACTTATATTAGTTAAACTAATATATGAATATGTGGGAAAGTTCCAACATATTCATATATTAATATACTAATATATGAATACGTTGGAATGTTCACACATATTTATATATTAATATTTTTTTTTTGTACATAAATAAAAAGATCCTTGTATTATATCATCATAAGTGTACACCTGTATATCGCTTGGCAACCACCTGTTCCGCCATAAGAAGGAAACCAGAATAGGTGTCTCCAAGTGGTGATATGTCTGTAATGGCAGAGTTTCAGTTTACAAAAATTGGAGTAAAAGATGAGAATTTCAACAAGAACTTTGTTCCCACTAGCTAGCCTACGATAGACTTCATTCAGAGCCGCCATTACTATGATGGTTAAAAAACTGTAAAAAAGAGAAAAAATAAAATCGCTATTCATTCTGAAAATGGTAAATGACAAGAACCAGAGACAGGGGTTGGCCACGTCAAGCCTTTGGGGAACCTGGATGTCCATGGGCGGTGTATACCAGGATGAACTTCTGCTTGCAAGTGGGGCATTATGCATGTGGTGGGGCGTCTGAGAGTGCTTCGAACAACAGATCTAGTTGCTGTTGGATGGTCCTTTGGCCATGCACCCGCTCGTCCTGCCGCTATCGGATGTCAAAGAGAATCTCCAAATGCTTCGCTGCTAGATGATAGGTGTGGTGTGAGCCTTCCTCAACATCGTCCTTGCCTGTGTCTTCCGTTGTAATTGGGTTCTCCCCATCTCCTGTCAGTTTCCAGCTTGGGGGGATATCCTCCTCCACAATGCAACCTCTTTCTCACAAGTGAGGCTGAAAGTCATCGGAGGTAGAAGGGCTTGGGAGGCTTTCCCTAGGGGGAGACCCTTCAATTTTCACTAGGCTCGGGCCTGATTGTGGAGCTAAAGGTGGCGCAACGTCATCCAACTTCATGCATAGATGCTGAAGTGAGGGTAGTGCCTCCTCTTTGACTGTGTTGAGGATAGTCAGTGAGTGCTAGGGTGGTGGAGGAGAATGCTCAGTGAGGGAAGGGGTATCCATTTTGGGAATGCGAAGGGGAGATTGAGATTGAGTCTTGTTGGCAACCAATTCACATTTTTTTTTACTGTCTTATAAGCTACCTACACCAATGTTTTGCAAACCTCAATTTTTCGTCACAATTCTCAAATAAACGACACTTTTATTTTTTGCGCTATTTGCACACTTATCTTCGTTTTTGTTTTCACGACTGTAAGCGTGAAAACTTGGTCTTTTGAAATCGCATTAAAATATTCAATGAATTGTCGTTATCATTCTTGACGATATGCCCATTGCGTTTACATTTTACTTATCATTATGCAGTTGGCATAACCTTTTGATCTGTACTCCTTTCACATTCTTCGATTGATTGTGTAATTTTGTTCTATTGAGTTTGTAATACATTGGGGATTGGATTTACATGTTATTTGATCAATCCACTTGACACATTGGTATACATATAAACGCATTGGTACATTGGTTAAATTCTTGGTATGAATCGTTCTATACACTGCATGTTCGTGTTATCAAAACCTTTGGCATTCACTTGGTATTGGTTTTGATTTGTGTGTTTGGTTTTTAAACTATGGCATAAATTTTGATTGCGCAAATGGTTTATCCACTTACCAAAGGTTTCGATTGATTGATTGAAGTGGCATAGTTGTAACACATATGCATTGTGATTTGAATAGTTGAAAGCGCCGACGGTTGTACCATGGTAATGACTATTTTGCATGGCAGAAATAGCTCCACCACCTTCGCACGATGTCATTAATGCCTATCCCTTATCCCTGTTTCACCTCTGCTGTTATCGGGTAAGCCTGTGAATACTCTGCTCTTGTGTATTCTATGATTCAAACCCTCGTTCGTTCGCATCATCCACTGTGTGCTCTTCTCCATGGCACCGGTGGTGCAAATTGAGCCGAACGGTAGCCAAGCCTTGCTACTGTTCGATAACGCCCAAAAAGATTTGCAAGATAGTGGGTGGCTCACGTTTGTACATAGGTTTGAGGGATTTAATCTGTTTGTTGCACAACAATTTGCCCTGACTTTTGATGGCTGTAGAGACAAGATAGGTGACATTCAGCTTGAAATCAATGAAGAGTTCATCAACTCTGCCACAGGGTTAGCAGCCATGGGCTAGCGATGGTTTAAAAAATCTAAATTTGAGGAGGTTCCATGGCCACTACTGTTCGTCTCATAAAAGGTTACATCCTATGACAGAGGTATGCCTATTTCCACGCTTAAACCAAGGTGGCATGATCTTTTGATGGTGGTTAAACAATTTGTGACCTGTGAGGGTGGGTATGGGCTGGTTTTTCTTTATCACCTTCGTTTGTTAATGAATTTTATGGGTTACCCATTGAATATGCCATTTTATTTCGAGTGTAGTCTTTATAAAATGGCTAAGAGGTTTAAACGAGAGAAGGCCGATAGTAGCTTGTTCCACCATGGCCTAATCAGACTTATCGCCATTCATCATTTAAACCTCCACGGTGATAGTTGGCAAGATTTTATCTCTCGAAATTGTTTTGCTGATATAGAGCCTGTCCAAATTGACAAGCTTGTGGTTAGTGAAACTAAGGTCGAGCCACCCGTGCCTTTCCATGTCCTATTGCCCTCTCCCAAACCCTCGGTCAACCTTGATATCGACCTACCCGACATCTTAGCAGACAAGGTTGAGGCTGTTAAAAATCCTGTGAGAAAAAAGGTCAAGGGAAACCCTACTGTCAACGACAAAGGTAAAAAGAATGCTCGACTCATATCGAGACTGGACCAGAATAAACCGAAACCTAGTGTCGAGCAGAAGCCCATAGTTCTCAGTGAAGATTCTGACTCTGACATCGAACGTTTCCTAGCTAGTGAGTACCCTTACTCCCAAGGTCTGTGCTCCGAGCCACCCTATGACTTCGTTTCTAATTTACCCCCTTGCCTAAAGGACAATCCTAGCTACCCCGGGATCAATCTTCCTAACGAAACCCTCAGCGATTTTAAAAAACCCTCACCTACAATTTCAAAGCCCGGGCAGTCGTCATGCGACCAATGTAATGTGTGGCTGGAATGCTACTATACTGACGTTCCCTTTTTACAGTCGAAGATCAAATTGTTGGAAAACCAAGTTACAGTGTTGAAAAGCCAAAGGGACAAGCTTTGAGCTAATGAGAAGAAGCAGAAAACCACTGGTTCCATCGTATTTAGGAATGTCGAATCGGCTACAGCCTTCGTCAATTCCAAAATGTCATGATCAAATTGTCTGCTCGTCATCCAGGTATGAATTTTGATATCATTTTCATTTTGTGAATTACTAGGATTAATATAATGATTTGAATTTGATTCTCAAATAGTTCTGTCCATCATTCGAAATGACTCTGTCATAGTTTTGTGGATCTTGTACATGGTTTTCATTTTGCTAAAATTAAATGAAGTTTTGATTTGGCTACACGATTTGGTCGTGCCCAATTTAGCAACTAATTGGTTTTCATCGAGTTGGATTCGTTTTGAATAATTCTGTTGATTCGAATTAACGAAATCAATGGGTTTTGCTTTCGATTGGATTTTGTTTGTATATGATCTAAACATAAGGTTTTTATGCTAAAATTAGAGCACGACTATGTTTTGATTTGATATGATTTCGTTGTATGATTTGATTTTTGAAACGATTTCATAGGATTGAATTGGCTTGATAATTACGATGTAGTCTATTAAATTGGAAAAACGACTCTGTTTTGTCAGCGTTTCCGTTTGGATTTGGATTATATCTGACTTATGCAAAATAACTCTTCGCCCAAATCATGGAACTATTTCGATTCACAATGACTATTTTAAAACTCAAATTGTTCAATTCGCTCTTGTTTGGATTGGATTGCTGTGTGTTTTGAGTTAATACGATTGTCTGTTTTGAGTTGGATTCGTATCAAAAATAGATTTGATGCTTCTCTGTTGATTTTTAATTTTCAAAGCAAGTTTGTTAAATCAGATTGACTTATGTTATCTCTGTTGAATTCGTATGAGAAGATTCGGTTAATATTTCATTTTGAAATGAATTCGAGTAACGATTTTGTTGACTGTCAATCGATTTTGTTTTCCCCAATTAGCAACAATAAACGATTGGGTGAATCCCATAGACCCTGTTATCAACCGATTGAATCCATTTTGATTTCTTTTACATACCAGTTTTGATTCGATTCGCTAATAATATGGATCGTTTTTTGTGTTTAATATATTGCGATCAATTTGAGAAAATGATCCTTTTAATTTGGTTTGGATTTGAATTGATTTTATGGATAGCTGAAGCAACTATTTGTGATTTCAATTGGTTATGAATCGATTTCATTACTGTCGGTTATCAAATATGATTCCGTTTACCCGATCTTGTGACAACAAATGAAACAGAGTATATGCATTTCTGTAGTCGTCTGATTGATCTTAGTCTTGTTTTGATCTCAAATTAGTATAACAATTTTAATTTGAATGATTCATTTGTCTTTCAAATAGCTATTAGATGCTTGTTAATATTTTGAATTTAATTCCTTAAAGATTTGAATTGATTTTAATGCTGATTCTGTGTCTGATTTAGACTAGCTACAGAATCGCAAGATTCTGTAGCTAGTCTTTAGGATTAGATTTTCATTAATTATATCAACAAAATATCCTCCTAACTTGTCCTTTTTTGACCTCTTTCAGGTACATTCGAATTGCATTGGACATGCTGGACAGTCTAAAATATATTTGTGTGATATAGTTTTTATTTTAGATTCCTAGTTTAGTCAAGACTTGGGATATTTTCCCAGATTTATGTAAACAGTTTTGATAACTTCCACAGGGATGTTTTACCCTGTGGAAGGTCTTTAAATGCTTATTATTTTTGTAATAAGGATCATCCTCACTTGTGGGAGAACCAGGCTATGGATTTATGATACAAACTGAGACAAAAGTTGATGTTTTGTTACAACTTTCGCTTTCAATATATCAATCTTTTGCTTCAAGTTTTATACATATCAGTTTGCAGTTGATTATAGACTACTTTAGCTATCATAATCTATTGCAGGATGATATGATTTGATTTAAATATTATCCATATCTGATTTCTTTCACCATTTTTAAAAGTACAACAATTACTTGGTTTCAGTTAATGAATCACATATTTCTCTTCTTCGTTAATTGAATCATTTTGTATAGATCTTTGCATACAGATTTATCTAACTGTGAAGATTTATAAATCATAAGATTGTTGTAAATTTTTTTATGTCTTGTTTGTCCTGTAATCATATTTTAAGAGCACTGCAGCTTCTAGTTTACGAGAAGTTCGTGGATAATTCGGTGTGGGTTTCCTTCCTCTGATCAGCTAAGACAATCATCATACACAAGACAAACCTGGAGCGTTTCTTCAGGTTAGTTTGTCATTTATTTGATAGTTATTTTGTTAGTATAATTTAAGTAGTTTAGTTAGATATATGTGTAGTTTAGATCTGTAGTTAGAATTAGTATATTAGTTGTTTAGTTTAGATAGTTTTATTTCTTTTTCATAAAATTATAAAAATAAAAAAACAATAGCTCTCGCTATCTTAGGACAGAATATTAATGAGTTTTTCAGGTTTCCATACAAATATGTGAATTGTAAATATTGTACATTTTGTGAATACGATTTATTTATGTTAGTAGTTAGATATTTAATTTCTTAGAGTTAGCATAGTATTAGATAGTAGATTAGAATAGTTAGATTTTATTAGTTTGTTTAAATAGTTGATTTTAGTTAGATTAGTTTATTAGTTTGTTTTAATTGTTAGTTTTAGTTAGATTAGTTAGTTTAGAGTAGTTTTTCTTTTTGTTTTCTTAGGACTTAGATCGGATAACGGAGCCGCTAAACCCGTCAGGGTGGTTCATCCCAAACGGCTTGGGTTATTAGACAACCTCGGACTGGTCCCACTCTCATAGTTGACGGATGGTCAATTTCGCCCGTCAACAAGTCTGGGGCGAGGTAGGCGAGTTTTCCACTTTTGGGATGCACAGGGTGGATTGAGTGCTGTTGGAGGGTCTGCGGGAGTGGCTAAAATGGGCTATCAGGGCTCACTGGGAGGTTGTGAGCTGGTTGTCATGGGTGAAGGCGTTCTTGTTCCTGGTGGAATGCCTAGGCTTGCCTCTATCCTAGGGCATGGTGAGAACTAGAGAGTGAGGGCGATTATGGTCGGGGGAGTTACGGAGATCGCACAGGAGGCAGGCAAAGAGGCCAGGAGGGCCAAGAATCACTAAGCAGAGGTGGTAGCTTGCAAACAACATGTAAGAATGCATGCCTTGGTCATTTTTATCGCCACTGGGAGCCATTGATGCCCCTCCCATCGCCATTGAAGGCTGGCGAAACTGGTTCAGGTGCCTAGTACCAGTGGCTTGGCTGGATCACTCCTCTGAGAGCTCCTGTAGGCGCACTGAGTTAATATCCCTTACAATGAATACCATGGGGAGTTAATTGCTTCAGTGGTGGTAGCTTGGGGTATTAACTCCCCCCGCCAACTATGCCTTCCACCTGTCCCTCTCCTCTTTCCAAGTGTCACCCCATCCAGGTGATTTATATATTAACTTAAGTAATATAAGTATTCATATATTTGTTTTCTTTTGGGTATATGAATTACATTAATAACAAATATGTAGTATTCTTAAAGTAATACTTATATAATAAATAATAATGTAGTACTTTTTTAATATAACCTACGTTATGAAACAAAGATTCGTTTTTTTTAATTGAGAAATGTAAGGTCTTTGGCTAGAACGGCGCGGACACCTTTGCCCAAGTCCTTAAGGAGACAAAACTTGTGGTTGCTTTGGTACCCAAGTGCTGCACTAGTTGGCCAGGTAGGCATCTTGGGAATGTGAAAACACCAATGGTCTGGCCTAAGTATGAAGTGACCAAGAGAAGGGATGCACCAAATAGGGTGGGGCATGCTGGCATGAGGAGCCCACCAAGGTTGGGGTGCATTAGTTGATGGACGCACATGTTCATTTGGGCACACTCGATCCGTGAAGTTGGGTCAGTGAAGGGGTACGACGATTCGTTGGGGCATGTTGGTCTGCGAAGTGATGCGACACACCCAAAGGGCACGAGGATTCATGATGGTGACCTTTGGAGTCCATATAAGAGAACAAGGGTGCACAACCAAGGAATGAGATTTGCACAACAAGGAGAGAAATATCAACTCTGTGATTCTGAGGTAGACTTGGATGAAGAGAGGTGAGATCCCTGAAGGAGCCAAGTTTCTCCACATGGGAGGACTTGTGTTGCCTTGAGGTCATTATGTGGACAGAGTCAGGGAAGTCTTGTCGCAGGTCTGAATGAGGCATGCTAGGAGACAGAACCATAGGTTTGTGTGAAGTCTTGCAACAAAGAAGAAACAATGAGTCTATGGTGGATGCACGTTTGGAGTGCTCCGTAGAATTTGTGAAGATGTTATGACAGATGAGTCTTGGTGTGATGAATCTGTGTATGCGTGTCTTGGTGAGGTGAGGCAAGTCGTGTGACTCTGCCTAAGTTGTAAACTAATCCAGTAGTGATTATATTGTAACAATTTTGAAATAATAAGACTTAGTCAAGTGTTAGGCATGGTTTGTGCCACCTGCACTATATCTGTGTGTCTTTTTTTTTTTTCCGCAAGTGTTCTCTTTGTTTCATGGATGTATGATTATATATAACTAAGTGTTAAGATGTTAAAAATTGTCTAAGTATACAAGAGTTGCACTAGAGTAGGAGTTTGACTCGTCGGTATCCTAGAACAGAGTATGGGTATGCTCGAGGTGAAGAGGACTAGTCCAAGAAAAGTATCATTGGTTTTTCCAAGCATCCAAGTGAGAAACGTCATAGTGCCGCATGTCCTCAAGAGGTGCGTGATCGCAAGAATCAGGAAGGCACATTGTGGGGACATGACAAATCGTATCATAGATTGTTCATTGTAGATTTTGATGAAGGGTTGGTGAGCTCTTCACCACCATCTCGATGATAGATGGTATTAGAGCTTGTTCGTCAAATATTTTGAATAAGGGTTGGTGAGCTCTTCACCACTATCTTGATTATAGATGGTATTCGAGAAAAATTTGAAGGTAGTTTGTTGCAGAGACAGTTCAGTAGGGAGAATTTATAGACTTGGTGAACAATTTGGTGGAGTGAGCTAGTTCATCACAAAGACTTTGCATTAGACTTACGACAAAGGTTTTGGTTGATGGTGCGGTGGAAATGTTTGTCTGGGAGCACACCTTGTATATAATGCGAGTAGATTTGTGGTGAAATGAAGAACTTGGACATGGTGGGTGATCACAGAACTCATCAAAAACCTTTTTGCAGACTTGATTGCAGAGGCAATTTGGGTGCATACTTGGTGAAGGTTAGGTAGGGTGGAATGAAATTTTGTAGAGACAGTCTGGGCACAGACTAGAGTTCGTTGGGTGAAACAAGAACTTGAGAAAGGAAGATGAACATGGGACTTGTCGTAGTACTAGTAAAAAATATAACTATAGAAGTGATCATAGAAGTGAACACAAAGGGTGATCACAAGAGCGATCATGAAGGGGAGAAATTATGGGTTGCATAAATTTGAAGCACATTGGTGAACGAGTTGAGGCGACCTAGAGGAGCTCTACAACAAGAAGCTAGTTGGGCATGATTCCATCATGACTTCTTCGTGCCATGCATCACCGAGAACAATAGTTGAGTTGAGATGGGTTGTTGGACAAGTGGGTTGACCACAAACTTTGGATGAGGTGACTCTTCACAGAGTTATGCAATTCAGTTAATAGTAGTATGAATTAGTATTCGGGAGGTGGGTGCATGGTGCCTTGAAGCAGAAGAAGTCAAGGTGTGGAGATGGCAAGACATTGGAGATGAGTTCGACTAGTTACATGCAAAGTTTGGGACTTAGATGTTTTCTGAAGTGGATGGATGGACTCAAACTTGTATTGTAGTGACGGTCTTGTAGGCTTGTGGAGATGTGAATGATGATTGAGGGGTGTTCATGCAGAGATTCAGTTGCTTGGGAAAGTGAAGGTCTAAGACAACACTAGACCTGAACCATGGGTGCAGCTAAGGATGTCGTTGGAAAGGTATGGTTAGTTTTGAGTTCTTGGATTTACTAAGTGTTATGGTGAGTTATTTGAAGAGAAGTCTAATGAATTGGTGGTTCACGTGTATTATGTTTTTTTGGTGATCACATATTTTGTGGATGTTGTTGGGGACAACAACAACTTGAGGTGGGGGAGGATGTAATGTATTCAACTAGAAGGGCACAAACACCTTCTCCCAAGTCCTCAATGAGATGGAACTTGGGGTTGATCTGACACCTAAGTGTTGCACTAGTTGGTAAAGTGGGTGTCTTAGGCATGCAAACGTGCCAAGGGGATTTCCCAAGTATGAAGTGACCAAGAGAACGGGCACACCGACATGAGGAGCACACCAAGGTTAGGGAACGCTGGTCCCAAGGGACACATTGGTTGATGGGCATATAGGTTCGTTTGGGCACGTGTTGGTCCACGAAGGGATGCAACACACCCAAAGGACATGATGATTCATGATGGTGACCTTTGGAGTCCATATAAGAGAACAAGGGTGCACAACCAAGGAAGGATATTTTCAAAATAAGGAGATAAAGATCAACTTTGCAATTATGAGGCAGACTTGGACGAAGAGAGGTGAGCTCCCTCAAGGGGCCAAGTCGCTCCACATGGGAGGAATTGTGCTTCCTTGAGGTGATTCTTTGGATAGAGTTGGGGAGACCTTTTTTTGGGCTGAGTTTGGGGGAAGTCTTGTCGCAGGTTTGAATGAGGCACGCTAGGAGACATAACCACATGTCTTTTTGAAGTCTTGCAATAGAGAAGAGACAACAAGTCTTTGATGGATGCAAATTTTAGGTGCTCTGCATAAGTTGCGAAATATGTTATGATTGGTGTGACGAATCTGTGTTTGAGTGTCTTGGTGAGGTGAGGCGAGTCTTGTGACTCTGCCCAAGTTGTAAACCAAGATGATAGTGCTCATATTGTAACAATTTTTCAATAATAAAACTTAGCCGGGTGTTAGGAACGGTTTGTGCCTCACACGCTATATATGTGTGTCTCTTGTCTATTTCACAAGTGTTCTCTTTGTTTCATGGATGCATGTTTATATATGACTAAGTGTTAAGTTTTTAACAATTGTCTAAGTATACAAGAGGTGCACTAGAGTAGGAGTGTGGCTCACCAGTAGCCTAGAACAGAGTATGGGTATGCTGTAGGTGAAGAGGCATAGTCTAGATGAAGTATCCTTGGTATTTCCAAGCAACCAAGTGAGAAACTTCGCAGTGCTGCACATCCTCAAGAGGTGCACAATCACAAGAATCGGGTAGACACACTGTGGGGACACGACAAGAAATATAAAGTATGAATAGTTAAAAAATGAATACATTGTTTATAACATGGGTTACATTTACAAAGACAAACTAATATATGAATATGTATCTATGTTATAAATCACATATTCATATATTAGTTTAACTAATAAATGAATACATGATTCCTAATATGGATATATTTATATATTAGCTTGACTTTGTGAATATAACCAATGTTATGAACCACAAAGACACATATTCATGTATTAGTAAACTAATAAATGAATACTTATATTACTTAAACTAATATATGAACAGGTTACAGGTTCAAATTCAGAGGGGGGTAGGGTATGTACACTTCCATAGACTTTACAAATCAAATCACTGTGCGGAGGGGGTCCCTTGTCCCCAAAATAAGGGGGTCTCATACATTAATTGATGTTTGGCTTGGCCGTGACCTTACAAATATATTATTATTATTATTATTATTATGAATACTTGGTTCATATATTAGTAAACCAATGTATGAATACTTATATATTAGTAAATCAATATATATTAGTGTAGTAACTTATTCATATATTAGTAAACCAATATACAAATATGTGGTGACCACGTATTCATATATTAATTTAAGCAATATACGTATTCATTTATTAGTTTACTAATATATAAATGCGTGTCCACATATTCATATATTAGTAAACCAATATATGAATACTTGTATTACTTAAACTAATATTTGAATACATGATCAAAACATATTTATATATTAGTTTACTAATATATGAATAAGTTGGAATCACATATTCATGTATTAGTTTAACTAACATATCGATACATGATTTGAATATAATCTATGTTATGAACCACACATTCATTTTTTGAATTGGAGAATATAAAGTGCGATTAATTAAAAACATGAATACATAGTTCATAATACAGGGTACATTCACAAAGTCAAACTAATATATTAATATGTGTCCATATTATGAATCCCATATCCATATATTGATATGTATTCATGTATTACTTAAACTAGTATATGAATACATGGACACATATTCATATATTAGTAAACTCATATATGAATACATAGGTTATATTTACAATGTCAAACTAACTCTATGAATATGTATCCATGTTATGAATCACATATTTATATTTCAGTTAAACTAATATATGAATATGTAGGAACCACACATTCACATATTAATTTAACTAATATATAAATACGTGATTCATAACATGGATACGTATTCATAAAGTTAGTTTGACTTTGTAAATATAATGTATGCATTAATATATTAGTTTACCTAATATATGAATATGTGGGAACCATCTATTTATTCATATATTAGGTAAACTAATATATGAATGAGTCCTAATATATGAATGTGTAATTCCAACTTATTCATATATTAGTAAAATAATATATGAATACACGGTTCCCACATATTCATATATTAGTAAAATGACACATTCATATATATGAATACATGGTTCATAACATGTGAACATATTCAATTGAGCCCATAACCTAGAAGAAAGGTTAATGTTGCACAAAATAGTTCTCTCGAGAATGATGTATTAGTGGTGGATGTTTGTATTGACACATATTCATTGTATTCCTAAGACAAAGTGCAAGAATCTGAGCCACAACCCATGCAAGTTGAAAGTACAACAATATGGTAGATGTACTTTGATGGAAGTTGCAATATAGTGGAAGTGGTGCATGAATTCTTCTCAAATACCCTAAAGGAAAAATAATAGCATTGGTGTATTGCTTGGAATTTGCAAATATGAACAACACCTTGAGTATGAAGCCTTGTTACTAGGATTAGATGTAGAAATGAATAAAAATATCAAATTTTTACAAGTATTTGATGATGTAGAGTTGGTCATTTGTCAAGAAAAAGAGTAGTATCAAGCAAAAAATGATCGACTAAAGATCTACAAAAATAGAGAGAGTATGTGACACCATAGAAATGTTCGAAGCATTTTCAATCACCTCTGTTACTAGAGATAGTAATAGATTGGAAGGTTCCATGGAAGGAACAACTTCTAAATTCTTTCCTAACCTTGAGTTAACATAAACAATATTCAATATTTAATTGGTGCAAAGATTGACGATGACAGAGAAAATTCAAAATTGGCAGGTGTTTCATATATTAGTTTTATTTTCACAACATATCCACGTTTTCTTCTTTTGATCAAAACATAAAATATTTTATTATATCATAATAAAGAGTTGTAGCTAGGCTAACAACATATACATACAAATTTCTAGTTGTTGATGTTTAGATAAATCTTTTGGCATCATTGTTAGATCTTCGAGATATTCCTGTAGAAGCTCCAATCCACTGTTTCTTTCCTTTAGGAAACTCTTGCCTTCATCTCCTTTGAATGCAATTTTCGACTATGAGAGTTTGAAAATTTTATTGAAGATGGAACATGCTACAGAAATATGAGATTATCCTTGAAGTTGAATTATCCTATGATTTTATCGTATTTGTCCATGCACTAGGAAACTAGTTCTTTGGAATCGAAAACTTCCGGTACACAAATTGATAAAGCAATCCCCGATGTCCAAAATTGGTTCACATTTCTTTCCGTCAGTGGTAGTGATGAATAATACCAATATGATCTTAACCACTGGAATCTCTGATCCTCTCTCCCAGATGAGTTTAGAGTGTCCTCGCAAAATTGTTCTATTCTTCTCGTTGTCATGCTTGAAGAAGTTCGCGAACTAATGTACAGTCACTTTAAAACGTTAATTTCAAAGTAAACCATTTTATCATAATATACCTTGAAACTATTCTTTCGAATGAATGATTAATATGGATTAAGTTTTAATTGGTGGAGAATTATCTCGAGAAGGTTGCCATTAATAACGACCTTTTAACGTTTTAACCACTTATTATTTTTTGTAAGATTTGCATTAAATGAACCTTGGGGAGAGTGACAAGATGAGACACGTATTACCATAGAGAAAAGAAGGATCGATTTTATGTCAAGAAATATTGGAATCAATAGAAACACGTGGACCTGTGAACCTACAGTGAAAATTTGAGAAACGACCAAGTATAAAACTGGATCTATCGGACGTGGGGGGGGGGAGATTTTGAAGAGTTATGACCCGCAAAACCGCAGTGAAGTTGAAAATCGACTAAGTATTAAAAAATTTAGAGATAAATGAATATGAGAAAATTACTAAGTATCATAAATCAATCGGACAGGCTAGTCACGATGATAATCAAGTGAATCGATCAAGTGGCTCATACCCGCTGTGAACGTTTGAAAAATTTCTAAGTATGGTGCGAATTGAGGATAGAAGAACATGGTAGTGCATTTTAGAAATGATGGAGCTTAGGACTTAAACGATAATATGTGACGAACCCATGAGAAACTAAAAAAGAATCTAAGTATGGGTGTAAAATGGATGCAACAGAATACAACAATGCATTTTTGAGTGTTACAGGTATGAAATAACTGAGAGGGGGGGGGGGTGAATCAGTTATTGTAAATTATTAACAATTTCTCTCTATTTTATCTTCGAATCATTAATCTTAATGGCAGCAAGTCT